>ML218351.1:14938-32331 GCA_004785975.1 Popillia japonica
CTCGGTTAAGAGCCAGCACATCCGCTGCTAACTGCTGGGATGGCTGCATCATCATCCGTTTGCTGTGTAACTGCCTTTCAACGTTGTTGCAGTGTACTTGGTGTGCTTTTGTAATCCACTCATTTACTGCACCACGTATTGCAGTCTTAGGTATCGCCAGACCCGGTTTCGGTCCAGTGAATTGAGTTGCAGAGCCTCTTCTTGCGAGCCTATTTGCGACTTCATTGCCTGGTATGCCCTTATGCCCCGGCACCCACACCAAAGTGACTTTGTTGTGTCTTGCCACAGTTTTTAGTTTTTCCAGACAGTCCCAAGCTAGCTTTGAGGTTATCTGATAGGCTGCTGGAGTTTTTAGGGCCGCCTGACTGTCCGATAGGATATGTATCAGCTGACCCTTTGGTTGGTTATCCAATGCCCTGCGGGCACATATCTCTATTGCTAGTATTTCCGTTTGTTGCACGGTGGGTATATTGCCCTAATATGCAACTCTTACTGTGTGTGGAAATGTACCCAATACCTTTCTTGCAGTCGCATCTTCCAGTTTATAACACTCGAAACAGATTAATAGATAGGCCACGACATATACATAGAAATCACTCCTCTACTGGATATTCCATAAATAATGACAATTTCTAATTAAAATTCGTAGTAAACTTCAAAATTCTCAACATGTGTGCGACAAGATATTGCTGTGTACAGCATACGACGAATAATACACAATTTGTCGATGCATTTATGACAGATAACGGCTTCAGGCTTTAGTTTAATAATGAAAGTGATAATAGCCTATTCACGGATACGGTACTGTGTAATTATCCCAAAACCGCAATCAATATACTTTGCATTCGCGACCGAACAACTCACATGGCATATCCGCACATGATGCGATTGTGTATATGCACATATACGTGTAGTGTACATACATGCATACATGTGCTGTTAGCCGTATATTCCCAACCGAAGTAATATTGTTTTCGATATGGCCGATATAATCGTTGAATTTGTAGTAATAGCCGCAGCTTAAATTGAACATTGATGTGACATTATCTTAATTAACATCTGATTAATGAAATAAAATGAATTTAACTTGAAAAATGAACGGACGTATTTACATATATCTCTATACTGTACGGGAATACAGAAATGATTGCGCAAGATTTACAGCAGCGAGTTTGTGTCCGTGTAATTGAATATTGGATCGATATTGTAATTTGCTCATTAGTGTCTTTAATTACGACTTATACATAGGATTAAATTAATAACCGGGCATGTTGAATTCTTGCATGCATTTATCGCACAGGAAATGGAAACAATTATAGGCAGATTTATTTGGAAAATGCATGAAATGCATTTCAAGAAACAATAAATATTTCTAAGCAATTCAATGACTCAACCTATAAAATATTTTGTATTCTATTATTCTATTATTCTTATTAATACATACGCAGCACAAAATGCAGTTATTACTCTAAAACTCGCATAAAAAATTCTATTGATTTCAATGTACAATCGCCTACATAGCGATGAAAGAGTATGAAAGCAACGAGATCATTGCAAAAACTCGCAAACCTTAATTTCAACAGCCGTGCAGATATTAAAGGCGCATAGTGGAGCAAAAACGGAAGAAGTGCCGAGGAATACCGATATACCGTTACGGGATAATGGGAACAAATTTCTTTATTCGAGTTTTTCCTCGACGTTTCGTTTTACGAATCGTACCCAAAGACAAATGTTACATTTAAAGCGGGGTCTTTGAACCCATATGCGATGTATAAACAATGCCGTTATGACAACTTTTTTAGTTAGACAAGAAGGAGATACTGTTGCAGATTTCACGTCTCGGCATTCAAAAACGCAGAACCGTGTTCAGTAATAATGTGTTAAAATGTTCAACACAGAGTAATTTGATGTAATTTAAAATAAAAGCCGACTACGATTAAAAATTCTCATTAATTAAATTTAAGAATAAAGTCATTATACGAGTGATCTACAATTGGATTTTACGCAAACTCCCAAAATTGATTCATTTCTAAGCATTATCATCATTAATTTTAATGCAAGAATCTTCAAAACAGATTTAAACTTACGAAAATTCGATTACACCACAGGGATATTTCTGCGAAAAGAGATGGGATCGAAGACAACCGGCTCTGTTCAATTGCAGAAAAAGCGGTAGAATCAGCGTTTATCACGTGCTCGAGTTTCGGAGCAATGTTCACATAAAAATCTCGTTTCAGTCGTATTAATCGAACCGCTTGCACTGAAATTGATACACGCGGACAGAATTGCCAATAAAAGTGAAAAAATGTCACTGTTCCTCATCAATCAGATCTTCGAAACCGTGAAATGGCCCTAAAAAGCCTCTTTAGCAAAAACATATTGCGAATGAGAAACGGTATTATACTTTTTTACACGTCGTGTATACGTTTATAGATGGGATTCGAGCACATGATGTGGATACATAATGATTAATAGTAAGTATTAACGTAAAAACTGAAAAAAGGATGAGTCTGCTTTAATGGGATTGGTATGTTCGCAATGTGTGTAATAAAGAGCTTTTAATAAACTTTACAATTAATCTAGAATTTTCAACTTGGATCTAAGTACAGTACTGGCATATTCACACAAAATATGTTTTAGCGATTCTAAATTTTCTTGGCATAGACGGCAGATTTAATCTTCAGCTTTCCCGAGCTTGTGTAAATAGTATATCAGAGCTTGTCCAAAAACCTGCTAGTAGTTCAAGATCACCTCTGCTGAATGATAGCACCCTCTTTGCTAACTTAAACAATCCTGATAATAGTGCCTTTGCCTGCTTTTGTCTTGATGTTTTCTGGGGGTTGGGAGACCTCTGTGTTCCCTCATCTTTTGTTAATTGCTTGTGTTCTGGGTTGTTTCTTTGCAGACTACAACAGGGGTCGAGTTAAATAAATATCTAACTGAGGATTGTTCTCTTGTAACCATTTGCGTAAGAATTCACAGTTTGAATCTTTGTATGTTCTAATTCTATCACTATACTTGTTATTTTAGCCATATATGTGTCACATTCCAAAATTATTGTAAACATTTTTGAATTATTTTGAAAGTCATTAAAGTATGAAGAAACAGCAGACACGCGATTTTATTTTAGTGCAACACCTAAATGGATCTTATTCCATGATGAAAATTTGAGGTAACTTTGCCGCCTAAGGAAATACGTTGTTCCGGAAGTGAGAAAATATTATTGCCATCTTATAAGAAGTACGTGAATTATAATATAAAGTAATTTCTTTCGCTTTAAAGAATACTATTTTAACTTCTATAGTATTAACCAGCCTGACAGATTTCTTTGTATAGAACCCATTTACACGGTGTATAAGAACTGTTGTTGTCTAATATAATACTCATTTCCCTATTAGGGATACTTTATCCAACTTCGATAAATGTACTTAAAACCATGGTCATTCTGTGTTGTTGAAAAGTAACCCCAGACTATAAAATGAGCCTTACTGCATTATTTATCAAACAGGTGTCATTACATATACATATGTTCTACTAGATCTCTTTTATGTATAAGTACCATGCGGCAAAAAAACCGCTATCATTGCTTTTTCAATTTATATTCATTCGGTTCCTCCTGCTCCTAAAGGTGGAGCAAAGTAACCTCAAATTACGGTACCAATGAGATATTCAACAGAGAAAATCTTTAACGTTAATGCGTTTAGCCGCAATACAAAACAGCCATCAAACTCTGGGCTAAATTATCTCATATAGAAAAGATACGTAATTGGCTTCTATTGGTTTGAGTATTCTGCAAAATGTTATCTAATATGTTGAACTTTAAGTCTTTGTTATTCTGGTCTGCTTTATTGGTTATGAAAGAAAGGTCTTCAAAATCACAATGAACTGCTTTAAACTTGAATTTCCTTTGGACATATCGAAGTCTTCACTTAGCAGAATGAATTGTTTCATACAAAATACTTTCTAATACCTTGTAACATTTTCAACAAGTAACACTAGTAAAAGCAGTAAAGCAAGATTTAGTTATCATAATTAACTGATCCGTATAATTGGAGGTTTGGTCTTAAGACTTTTATCAAAAATACTTTCTACCAGTTTTTATGAAATATTGCTTTGCATATCCCAAATATTAATTTCTACTAACGTTCCCCATTGCTCCAATATTGGACCAATTGGTATTAAAAAAGGCTCAGAATGTCGGGCTCTGAGTTCTTTTCCGCGGTGGCTCATCTACCGGCTAGGATCGTTACTCGTCTGCGAGGATCCGTCTACTTATGACGCTCGGCGGAGGCCTGTCGGAGTCCAACTCTCCAAGATCTTCGATTAACGGATTCTCCGACCGGTAGGTCCTTTCCAGAGTTTTTCTCGCCAGTCTCAAAGGATGTTCCCATGAAAGTAGGAAATGCCAGATCCCTATGGAATTGGGCATTACTGACAAGCCAGAGCGCCTCAACAATTATTCGGAGCACCCAGTTTTGAAGCATGTTAAGTCGAGAGATGCTAGCATTGGACCAGGTAAAGGCACCGTAGGTGACTATCGGGCAGAGAAATACCGGTTAGATTAGCAGATTCATTTGGATACTCAAACGGGACTTGCCACTTAAGAGAGGGTGCAGGGCATACCTCACGCGATTTAATTTCTGCAGAAGTGAACAACTAATTTATATTTTAATATATAATCTCTCAAATATGACTGCATGGGTTCATTATTTGCATATTAGTATTTTCGTATTATGATATCTCGTTGATATCATCCATGTTGATATACTACTTGACTTCTCTAATAGAACTTAAATATATGTAGTTGAGCAATGTTGGTTCATTCTTGATACACACTTGAACTATGCTGTTAATAACATTTGAACATCTCGACACATCTCACACACGTACACGTCATGGAAATTTAGTCACGTCAGCTAGAATTCTGAAAATTAAATATTTACAAAAAGATTTAACCCTGCAGTGGTCGCGCCTTCAGTCGCAACAAGAATGGTCGCGTCAAGTCTGACGGACCCATTTTTTTAACCATTATTATCATTATTTTTGTATCAAAAAAAAGTAGATTGTTTTTTTTTGACATGTGTTGCTTGGTATGAATACATCTTTTATGTATCTTCATATTTTTGACAAAAAAAAGTGTTTTTGAAAAAAAAAACAAAACTAACTGAAACACATCGATTTGATAGAAAAAAAATACATTGCAGAAGAACTTTATATTTTATTAATTAAGAAAAACCTTAAGTATCAAATATAATAGTGCAATTTATTAGTTTTTAGTCGTCATTATGGACCTCCATATTCAAACACCCTTTACACAAAAATTCCGTATGAGAAAGGCATAAGAATTTTTTGCACTTTTTGCAAAAGTATCTCGTTTTTGAGTCCTTTTTGCAAAAGTAACATCGTTTTTTTACATCGGGATTATTTACATCTCCCAGTGGAATATCTGCACAGGTTCCAGCTACTTCCTGTCTTCGTTGTCGAACTTCCGATGGAAGATTTTGTAGATAAGATCTTCTCTTCAAATGTTCTTTAGTAAGATTTATTGCCAATTTTTTCAAATACATTTTTCGTGATAAATCTACAGCAGAATTATTAGCAAGAAAAATGATTTGTCCATTTATACTAGCAATATTCATTAGAGCATAGAAAATCACTACTGGCCATCTTCTGGTGTTTCTCGCAACGTTGTATAGAGAACACATCTGGTCCACAGTGTCAACACCTCCTTTGGTTGAATTATAGAATATTATGATTTCTGGTTTATTTTGTGTACCTGTCGAGTAATCGATAGCATCATCGTGATGCATAGTTGAAACAACTATAACGTTTTTGTTCTTTTTCGGAATGTAGGACACTATTGTTGCACCTTTTGTGTATCCAAAAACACTTGATGCAATAGGTCGCCATTTAGTATTGATAAATTCTAGTGGAAGTTCTCTTTTATTTTTTCGTACTGTTCCTACGTATGTTAGCCTGTGATTGTGCAAGAGGTTTGAAATGAGAGGAAACGACGTAAAATAATTGTCGCAAGTTACGTTGCGACCTGTTCCAGAAATAGGCGTAACCAATCGCTCCACAATACTGCCAGGATTATTGTTGACATGATATTGTCCCTCGTGTTGTTGCCCCACATCCACTTCCAGATTACTTGTATAGCGAACTTTAGAATCTACAAGAGCAAAAATTTTTACTCCGTATTTGTTCGGTTTAGACGGAATATACTGTTTGAAACCACATCTGCCCCGAAATGCCTCCAACTTTTCGTCTATTGTTACATATTCACTCATTACTTAACTGTTTTTGCAATTAGAAACAAAAATGTCAAACAGTTCTCGTATCGGAGCAAGTTTGTCAATTGCGTTTCTATCAGTCTTGTTTTTAGGTCGTCAAAACGGAGACATCGCAACAAAAAAAGGAATCTACGTTGCAACATTGTCAGCCAAAATCTTTCTATTCCGATGCCGTTTTCTCTATCCCACAATTCGTCCGTATTCAAGCGACTACTTTTCAAACAACCTGCTAAATAGAGTAAACCCAACAACGCTTTGACTTCTAGTAAATCTGTTGTTTTCGCATCTGGTTCTCTTGTGTAGTTTGATGCAATACTTTGAATATATTTGTTTGTGTTTTTGACAAGTATGTTCAAAATATTGTCAGAAAAAAAAGGTTCCAACAATCAGTAACTGATTTCGCTTCTGTAGAGATGGGTGTTACACCGGGTTGCTGTGTAACAATATTGTGACGTGAAACCCTTCTCGACTTTGTAGGTACGTGTTTTCCCCAAATGGTAGTGCCATCTTTACCCGTAAAAGATGAAATTCTAGACATTTTCGTAGCAAGTTCTATGTCGGAATTGGCATCACTTCCACCTTCTTGTTCCGTTTCAGCATCGGAAAACGGTTCTGCAGGAGCTTCTTCTTCATCGTCTGAGTCATCGTCAAACGGTTCGTCAATTGAATCTGCTTCCTCTAGTAAACGAAGTAATCGAGCTTGCTTGGCTTCGTACGACATTTTATTATCTAAAGAAGCATTCTTTAGTTGCTAATACTTGTTAAAAAAACATATATTAAGACTTACCAGAATTGCAAAACAAAAAACTTTCCTAATACAAAAATAAAAATTTTCTATCACAAACAGTCGCGCCAGGTCTGTGGGACTTAAAACTCAATGACCCAGTGAACTAAACAGAACCACTTTAGTCACTAAATGTGCGAATACTTAACCTAAAAATGGACAGCTACTCAAAAAGACAAACATTCAATCCCACCCACTTCCGGAATAAGCGACGACATGCGCGCTATGGGCCTGTGAGACTTGGCGCGACCGCTGGAGGGTTAGCCGAAGAAAATCATTAATGTTATCTAGAACATTCGCTTTTGAAGAGCAGGGTATGTGCACATTTTGGACGGGCGTACGTATAATTACAAAAACGGTTAAAAATATCATCAAGTTCGTAAAAATTAGGAATAAAAGATGATTGACAAATAAAAAAACTTTTTGGTAAATTTGGTACCACATAATGTTATGTAATATGGCTAAAAAAATCAACTCAAAGATTCGATTGAAATTAATTAATGAAAGAAAGCACATTCGTTTACATTCGCACAAGTCCTTGTCAGCAAATTCTCTGACATAGGTCTACTTGTATCGTATGTGTAGTAGTCTTGAATTGGTTTATTAACTTTCCAGATTGAAGATCTGTAGGTTGTTCAAGTTAGATTGTGTCCATCACTTCGCCTGCAAATACAAAGAAATAAAATCTAGTAGGGCTTCTATTGCTGCAACTCAACAGATTCGAATTGCACTTGCCATGCCCACGCAAGCGAGACTTCATATTTTTTACAGCAACTCATTTTTTCTTTCTTAAGTTATTGGTCACTAGTACAACTACCATAGTCTAGTTATGCCAGTTATGATGCCATTGGTTTGGCTATGGACAAGTGAGACCAAAAGATTATCTTAGGTTTCACCCCTCAAGGAATGGTAGTTAGTTGATGTCAGTCGTATACTATTTTCCAACGTGATTTGGACCCAGACAAGTATCTGATTTAAGAATCTTAATTGTGTCACTATGCTGAAAAGGTCAACCTGTGTTCTGACACATTATCACTCCAAAAAGCTTCCTTGTTTTTGGAATAGCGCTACGACTATTGTCGTTCACGTTCTCACATCTGTAAGAAACTTATCGTTCTTTAGTATAGGTACTTAGTTGTTCTGATTTCGGGAACTCCAATAAGTTAAGTCCTCAATTTCTAGACAAGCACGTAGCTATAGCCATATACATATATTGGCTCCACAATAAATTCACTTGTAATTAAAAATTAATTTGCAAAATCTAATTTCCCATACATATCTCAAGGTAAACCCAAATAAAAGCTTATGACTTTCAAGTTATTTAAACTCCCAATGCGGTGGAACATCCTGTCGGAATATAAAAGCAAACATGTGTACACAAGCTATGAAACAATAACCACACACTTACTCCAGCATGTTGCCATTCTCGACGATAGTTTGTTTCGAGAACTCGGTTCGGAAAACTAGGAATTAGGGCAAGCTATACATATTTACGAAATTGATCGGTTCAGAACGGTGAAATAGAGAAATGGGGAAAAAGTTCCGCCGCTGTTGGCCGTGTTACTAATACGAAAAGTTTTGTATGGCGAACGCTCTGCGGTAACGATTACGTTAATGCTGGAATAATAGAAACCTTAAACTGAAATACAGCGAGACATTGATTTCGAAAGCGTTTCGTTATTATATAATGGTGAGATCTAAAAGTGGATACTTCACGGTACTTTTATTCGCCGTTTGAGTAGATCCTCGAAGAAAGTTTCTTACTCCGTATTTATAAACACATATTTCGAATTAAAATTTATCGTAAAATATAATTGGATATCGGCGGTATATTTAATTTTTCACTAGATTGTTTCCGTTAATTTGCGGTTATGGTGTAACTAATTTTCCAACTAGCTTTGCTAGTTTTGTACCTTTAACAATGACCGCTTTGTTAAGCGCATCATTCATATTATTTCGTACTTGCGTATGTAATGCGATGTTGTTGTAATGATTTCGTCAACGGCAGATACACCTCAACAGGAATAAAGACACGATGGCAGTTGAAGCGAACCTAAAATTAATATAGAACTTCTGCTCTTGACATGTTGCTAACAGGTATACGTTTAAATTTACTATTATTTAATTAAAATATCTTCCAACTCTTTGATCTGAAATTCCGAATTAGCAGACGGGAGAGAAGAGAGGATTTGAACATCGCCAGAGGGTAAATTCGGTGTAAACATCTCCGACGAAATAGAGAGCAACTACCGAATTTCGGAAAACACTGCTTCTCTAGTATGTATGTACTTACATACAGGTATGTGTAGGTTAAGTTGTTCATGTTGAAGAAACTTTATCGCTAATTATATCCTCTATAACTATTGTTATTAAAATGGCGTCTTTCTCTAGGCTAAGAAGTTAATTAAAATTAACATACACATAAGTTTGTAGATTAGCTGCGGATAAGAACTACGTTACGTAATTCTCCTGATATTAAAATACTACAGAGCTGTGCTTTTTGTGTTAATGGTTAATAGTCGTCCGTGGAATATAGTCTGTTTATGACGGCGAACGAGTTAAATCGTCAAAGTAGATCAAAGCTTTTGTTATCCTAGAAGTTTTTAACAGTTAGTTCATTTAAATTTCTTGTGCCACTGCGTCACTATTATACATTGCACGTACACGATCAAATTTTATCAAGGAGCATACAAAATTTATCAGCATAATATTTTACTCTCGTACGTAAAAACTTTAGCTGCAGGTATTGATGTTGATGATGGTGTAGCAGTCATGGTGCTGTGTGGGGTTGGTAGTTTTACCGTATTTAAATTCATACTAATTAAGTCGTTTGTTTCAGAAGTCTAAGCTGTTCGATTAGCACTCTTCAACCATCTTCAGAAGAACTAATTTTGTGGTGCAACGTAATCATTTCAGAACAAACAGTGTTTATTCCAACAAGAATAAGTACTAATTTCTTTAAAATCCACCAAGTTTGGATGCTAATATTTTATACTTAAGCAAGAATAAACAACCAATCACAGTTTTTAATAAAATTTGATATGTTAGCCAATAATTTGCTCCAAATCTGTAAAGAAATTCAATCTCTCTGCAAATTCTGGACCAGAACGCGGCACTCCTGGAAATTGCAGATTAGGAGTTTAATATTTCTTAATAATAGATATTCTGAAGAATAGATTGCAAGATAGGAATCACTATAAGCCGGCTGCATAATCATCTTGTTCAACCAGAAACAACTTCTTTCAATGGGAATATGTGAAGAAACCGTTGAGAATAGAAAACGTGAAGTTTCTAATTTGGTAGCATATGAAGTATTAAGAAATGTTAACATAAATTTTACAAATTGTCCAAGCCAGCATATCGAAAATACTGGTGGTATGTGAAGTTGCTTTAAATTGATCTGTCTTATTGCTTTGAACCATTCTTATTTAGTGAGTGAATAATTTACTAAATACAAAGGAACTAAAGAGACACAATTACACAAGAACTGCAGTGGTAGTTTGACAAGTTCTTCAGTCGTTTTTTAAAAAATAAAACATCCTATCTGATTGCTAACATAGTTTCAGAGAGGGAAAAGCCACCAGTACAGCAGCTATAGGTATGTACTACATGCATATAGTATCACAAATGGAGAATAGGCAGCCCCCCTTTGGGTGTGTTTTGTGATCTGAGTCGTGCTTTCGACCGTGTGGAGCACAGGTTTTTCACCCAGAAATTAGAATTCGTTGGTATCAGAGGGTTCGCTCTGAAATGGTTTATATCATATCGCTCTGAAAGAATGCAAATGGTACAAATTTCAGTAGTTGAAAAAAGTATGAAAAAAATATTCACCACAGATTTACTGCCTATAACGATGGGCGTACCACAGGAGACTGTCCTATAACCAACTCTATTTTCGATATTTATCAATGACATTATTGCTTTCTTGGAAAACTACAAACTAGTACTATACGCAGATTATGCTACCGTTTTGGTTAGTGATCACACTGCTAATATTCAAACAGAATCCAATGTGTTAGATAAATTAAATACATGGTTCACCTCTAACAAACTAAGTTGTAACCCTTCCAAAACGAAATACATTGTTTTTGATTCAAGTACCACTCGTACTTTGCCACAATTGTATCTTACCATTGGTTATAACAGTGTAAATGCAACAAATTCAATAAAATTTCTTGGCATAAAATTTTCCGCTAACTTCAAATGGCATATTCATATTAATGAAATGAACTCCCGAATTTCGTCATCAGTACTTCGACATTTAAAAAACATGATCCATCCAAATATTTTAAGAATCGTTTATACAAGGTGTCCGCGATATACAAAGCATGCTTTTAACGGATGATAGCTACGACGATTTAGAAACAAAAACATATAATTCACTTTGGGTCTATCTATAAGCGTAAACGAGAAATAAAATTATATCTCATGTCACAAACTTCGACGCATACTGTACAGAGGCAGCCTATCAGTACAGGATTTACCTGACGATTACAGGCGTGTGTTCTTGCAAATGGGCAACACATCGAGCCTTTCCTGTAATACATTTTCTCCTGTCTATCAAAAAGGTCCTTTTAAGGACCACCAATTTATCACAAATAAAAGAAAAGAACTCAATTTTGTAGTAGCCTTTACGAAAGAGCTTCAAGCGCCATAACATAATTGCAGTAATTACATTGTTTTCATTTAATGCGACTTTTCCTCAGCTTAAATTTTCATTTACCGATCGCAAGCTGCTATTAAACACGCCCTTTTCACTTTAACTTCAACATAACACCGATTTTATTGTCATAACATTATTTAAAAAAACGCAAAGGTACCTTTATTTTTAAAACGTATGGCCATTGACTTCGTACGATACAATGGTCTAATGTAGTTCAAGGTCGTATTAACATATGATGCTTGGCTTGCATCTGTGCTTCTATTGAAGATGTGTACAGTATGGTGTAAGAGAAATGATACCACGCTTCAATTTCAAAGTATTAAATAATTCGTTTTCATTGTTGTTGCAGTTATTTTTAACCCTAAATTTTTGATATGGTTTTTTGGTTATTTAAGAAGCAATATGGATGAGTTTTCTTGTACAGTTTTACCGAATAAGGTTTTTTATAAATAATTTTTTTTTCGTTTACGCTTACAGATAGACCCAAGGTGTATTATATGTTTTTGTTTCTAAATCGTTGTAGCTATCATCCCTTAAAAGCATGCTTTGTATATCGCGGACATCCTGTATAGCTGACAGTGAATCCCGTCTACGATGCGGTATACTGGCATGGGGTTCCAGTAGTACGCTTAAAAAAAATTAAATTAAATTTTACACTCTCCGCAGATTAAAAGAAAACATTTATCAGGAGCATTTATTTGTATTTTGTTTTGATTTTAACTTGAAAATTCGGCGGAAACAATAAATAAAACTAAATTAAATATCTCTGAAACTATTACCCAAAATTATGACACATATTTAACAAAAATCTTAATAATAACCTTAGAAAGCGGTATATTCGCGAGAAACTACGCAGAGTATTCTATAAGAAAAAAAGCCAATTTATTTCCATCCTCCCAATTCAGATGTTTCTTTCCCAAAAGCTAGCAGCAAATTGCTTAGAGCTAGCACCACGTATTCCTTTCTCTTTTTCTTTCTGGAGAAAGGGCAAGTTATTGGTTGGTGTCTCCTTTTTGCACATTAAAAGTGAATATTTCTTAGGTAATACATCCAAACTTGATTGGGGTCGAATGTACCAGGTTTATCCTACCTGATGTGAGGTCTAAAATGTCGTGTACAAAAAAGTAACGGCAAGCATCAACTTATCTTTTTCCCAAGAAAAATATAAGGAAGGTTTAGGTGGTGGTAGCTTTTGGCGTGATTTTGATTTGATTTGAATTAATTAGTCACTGAGTACGAGTCAGGTCTTTATATCATCTCTTTAATAGCAAGGCCTATGGCCTACTATGAAGAAGTTAGTTTCTTTTACTAGGTTCACCAGCCTCTCTCATCCTCCTCATTGCATAGTCACCAAATAAGCTCTGCCTGAGGGATGTCAATTCTATGCAGGTATTATAGTGTTTAAATTGCTGTGTAATAACCACAGACACAAAGTAATCCCATTGATCAGGACAAAATTGCTTACCGGCTTATTTCTCTTAAGTTTAAAACTAATTTTGGAAACTCTTAAACATCTCAGGGAGGGAAGGTTCGTATGACGATTCAATCTTACCAACAGACACACAAAAAAATAAATTCCTAATTACAAGGTAACAATTGAAAAAGTCTATTAGTACAATGTAATAAATTGTTGATTAATAAACCTTTATTTTGTCGAATTTTTTTCTTTAAAACGAAAACTAAACAACTACTAAATGGAACAAAATTGGATTTAAAATTGAGGGAAAAAATAAGGTTCATAAAATAATTACTATATAATTAATAATAAGCGCCTTAAGTTTTTCTCGGGATCAGTATTATAAAAATCAGTTCACAAAGGATAAAAGATATTAAAATTGTTAGATAGGTAATTAGAACGACCTTTCTATCTGGTCCTTATGTGACGTTCATTAACTAACCTTAATTCATCGATGCTGGTGGTTGAGTGTCTCGGAAAATTCAGGTACAGTGGGTTTCCTCGGATCTGGAATCGGTATGATAGATCTTTGTCGTTTACTGGTGCTGGGATGTCTTGGCATTTTCTGGATAATGTTTTTTCTTCCTCGGAAATCAGGAATTCGGGATATTCTCAATTGGTAGAGTAGAATTTATGGTGTTAGTATAAAATTTCTATTCTCTTAAAACACTTTAATGGGTGTAGGTTAATTAAACCACTTGACGTCTGCTTTCTTTTTCCAGGTTATGTTACCTCTATTATTTTTCGAGGCTAAGTTTTATTTAACTTGTTATACGAATTGGAGAAAATTCGAGCGTGGAGACTGCTTCGAAGTTTGGGACGAGAATCCTCTTTTTTTGTTGCAAAATCGTTTAACTTTTCCACAAAACTCCACGTTCCATTGGTGGAATTGCAACGGCGTTACATAAACAAAAGTGAATCGAAATATAATTGGCAAAAATTTTGAAATAAATTTCAAAACCTATTTTTGGATTGTAAAATAAAGGTGATATTCGTGTTTCCCGTATTTAAGAGCCTTTACTGGTAAATTTTGGTACATTAAATCGGCTTCTTTCAGGTTCTGTTTTTTGAAGATGCTTTCGCAAAATTTGAAGTAATTTGAGACTTTTCTGGAAACTCGTGTTGTTGACGTTGCTATCTTCAATTCTAGACCTAACATTCCTTGGAGAGTTTGTTTTTCTCAATTTTAGACCTTACGTGAACTGAATGTTTTTGTATTAAATGAAACTTGTGATGGACCTCATTCTTTTTGTACATGGATCTTATAATAGGTATGTTATGATATTAAAGACTACAATTATGCTTAATTATTACTGATTTACAGTACTGATCCTTCCTCTTCAACTTTATTTAAATAGAAGATGTAACAAATTTGGAACAAAAATAAAGAAAAATTGTAATCTCTTTACGATAATCCGTATCCTTGTTTATTCTTTTTTAAGTATTAACGGTGTAGTTTAGTTATTAAGATCTTTTCGGTTACTGTTTCGTGATTCCGTAGTATTTCTCTAGACTGCCGTGTCACAGTATATATTCAAGCAGTAGTTTCACTTCGTGTCGGCACCTTTGATCTTGTGATACAAAAGCGTAACACGCGCATTGCAATGCGCAATATCGCAATGTGGCAGATCGAAGAATTAATAATGATAAAAGCCACAAAAATTTTAATGTGGTGAGAAGGTTGTTTTCATTAACGATGCTATATACACAGATAAAAATATATTTATTGCTTAGACAATTGAAAGCATATATAATAAATATAATCACACAGTTACGGTGAATAGTTTCGATCTACATATACATTCGTATCTATACTTCAAACTATATTCATATACAAACTACAAATGTTGTAAGTTAATAAGTTTCTTGTTCTTTTCATTGGCCATTTAAGTCTTGAAGCATCTATTTGCGATTTTAATATAAAATATATACGAATTCGAACAAATAATTAAATAAATACTCTAATGGGAAATTGGGACATGCAATTTTCGCTTAGAGTTTCAAGTGAGCATTGATTTCTGATCCAACACGTATTCAATAACACATAGGTATTCCATAAAAAAACTACTATCTAACAAGATCAAGTAAAGAATAAATGTATTTTTGCTTACTTTACTTCTTTTTACGGCAAGCTAAACATATGAATATCACCACTTTTAGATATTTATTATTGCAGTTAGGTACACAACACATTCTGTTAATCATTTCAGTGTTAGTTATTATCACATACACGAACATATAGCTTATTCAAACCATAAATGTAAACAAACCTAATGCGACATTTTGCGATTATGAGTCATTGCGCATTGCAATGCGCGAGTTACCGTTTTTATCACTATTTTCAAGGAGTGCAACTACTGCTTCAATATATACTGTGGCCGTGTGCTGTTACCAGACTCGTCACTGTTCTAAGCTATACGATGCTGATCTCAAAATTCGTAAATATCACTGCGAAATATCACAAAAGTTATGCTTGCTCTACCAGAACGGATCTACTTAATTCAGTGTTATGGTATAGGAGAATTATCTATTCCAGCGGTTATTAGACTATTTAATGTGAAGTTTCCAAACACAGTATTGGTCCAATCTACAGCATCCAGACTGGTTAAAAAATTTCTGACTACCGGCAGTGTACATAATATACCAAAAAAAAAGAAAAACTTTGATGAAGATGACATAAGTACTGTGTTAGCAATGGATTCATTACGTGAACAACCCAAACTGTCATAAGAAAGCGATCAGAACAGAATCTCATTAGCAGATCACATTTGCAACGCGTTTATAAAGTAAGAAAGGTTAAACCATATAAAGTCAGATTTCTTCACACGTTAGAAGAGGGGGATGAAGCCCGAAGGTTGGAATTTTGTCTCACTTTGGGTGAGAAAATTCTGGAGGATCGGGATTTCCAAAGAAATATTATTTTCTCAGATGAATCGACTTTTACTACTAATGGTGTGCCTTCCTCACAGAATTGTCGATATTGGTCTGAACAGAATCCCGATTATGTAATAAATTCTAAGCGCCAATATTTTAAAAAAGTTAACGTCTGGTGTGCAGTTTCCTATCGTTGTGGTGTAATTGGACCATATTTTATTGAGGGAAGACTTAATCAGCATACATATTCAAATATTTTGAATTGGTTTGTGGACGAACTGCCATACAAAGCAAGATGTTTTTCATATTTTCAACACGACGGTTGTCCTGCCCACTCGACTTTGGGAGTTTGTGAATGGCTGAATCAGCATTTTCAAGAAAAATGGATAGCCAATGCTGGTCACATTTTATGGCCGCCCAGATCTCCTGATCTAACAATAATGGATTTTTTCTTTTGGGGTCGGATAAAACAAATAGTATATTCGAATAGGATTCCAAATGATGTAGAGGTATTAAAGAATCGCATTAGAGATGCAGTAAATTCAATTTCCCTTGAGGAGATAAGAGCAGCGTTCAATGCATTTCGGACCAAAATTGAGGAATGTGCGAATAAAGGCGGTGGACTTATTGAATGAATAGATATTTCAGATTATGTGAATTTTGATATTTTTGTTTCAACGAAGTGAATTGTTCGAGTTTTGTCATTTTTTTATATTCATATCTAATAAACGATGAAGTAAACCGATCTTGTTGAAATTTTGCACACTTGCGTAATTTATCAATCTGAACAATTTTTCTTAATAACATTTTGTCGTATCTCCTACAGAAAAAGCACTTTTTGTACATTTTCAAGGCATGCTTGATTTTTCAAAACTAAAAGTATGGCACAAATTAGTTTCTATGCAAGCAGGGCTGAACCCCAGAAGATGAAATTTCAACTCAAAAATTTTCAGACTTTTTTACCTATTCATGCGTCGATCCGGGGACACACTGTATATTCTTCAAAATTTCACCATACACGCCACGAGAACCTGTCATTCTTTTTGACCCATCTACGTACCAGATCTGGTTTCAAATTTCAGATTTCTGTTTTGCCCTCTACTCATTCCAATCTAGGACAACGTTGGAAGGTTTGTCGAAGAAGAATTTGGAAACTTTTGTATCACAGCCCATTTCAAAGATAGGGTTTGTGATTTTGGTGGTCTGACAACTGATTCTTCAATTGCTGCCACGTTTCAGTCTATCGCCTCCATTCACCCCCTTTTTGCGTGGTAGGAGTAGAACTCTAGATCACTATCACCCACAGGACACCAAACACTTGGA
>ML218351.1:37331-68858 GCA_004785975.1 Popillia japonica
GATCTAGAGTTCTACTTCGGCACCAAGAGATCCAGTGAATATTTGTGGTAGGAGTAGTTCTAAAAAAATTGTTGTTGGCTTTTAGGATAAAAATCGGTATTCCTTGCGAGCAAGTTAATTTCTACTCCTATATTTTTACTTTATTAGAAAAACTAAGCTCTTGACGGTAGGTTTGTTTAGGTCACTGCAAATTACTCTCTAGAAGCTAATAAATAACTTCATGCTTGAAGTTTAATTGTGGAAAGTTACATAAAACAAGTTATCCAACGATAATACAAGCTCATAAAATTTCTCAAGATAAGAAATATCAAAGCAGAGCGAGGAAACGTTTCCTATAAAACGGGTATATTCACGTAATTTTCCAAAAGTGCTATATACGTATGTATCCATCTACCAGCATCAGATTTATGTACAATTACATTTGACGCTGAGAGCAAAATTGCCTCACTAATGCAACGCAAACATACACATACGCATTCGGTAGCTCGCAACGAAAGTCCGCTCGAAAAAAGAGGAGCAGGAAAACATAAAAAAAATCCATTAAACCCGTAAAGCTTGCTTGTCCCCTTGTATAATAATTTCATCTCAATACGCTTTTATGTATCTATTCTAAATTAAATGGATGGAAAAGAATTTTATATCATTTCAGGAGAGCTTGTGTAGGCATTTCGCCGACTCGGATATTATAAAAAATGTATGTTTGTACGAAATACGTAAACTGCTGTGTCACGTAGTTTATCTTATAGACCGTCTACTTTGTTTGCGTTATGTTGGTAGGAAATTTCGCGCTTCATAAGTCATTCTTTTTGTGAAACATTAATTCTATATATTGCCAGGGATTTTAAGCTATTTATGTAAAAGCGACTCGATAGAGCATGGTTGAATTGCGACATATTCCTTTCATTTTAGATTCTTTAACCGACCAAATCTTAACGAATGATACTGCGATTAGGCAAAAGCTTGATTGATGAACTAGAATTCAATGTAGCAACTTTTTAACCGCAATGTAATTTATACGCACAGAGAAGAAAGATGTTTTCAACGAAGAATTTGTCATAATCATGTAAAACTCAGCGTGGAGCAAATAGTGCAGTTTTAACGAGAATAACGAATTGAATAAATTCACATATATACATCCCAAAAAAGTCACCGACGTATCAAAACTTCCAACCATTGACAGTAAAGGTCTCCCCTGTTTAAATCGAGCCCGTACATTTATTAGTTTTTATCGAGCGAGAGTTGTCGGAATTTTCGTCGGAACAGCTTGAACGGGAAAAACAGCCGAAACGAAGACGACACGAGAGAAAACTGAAAAAAAACGAAACGAGAATATGAAGACGAGAGAGTGTCATCCATTTTGGATCTGTTGATAGCCGTGGTGGCTGGATGAGTGGTCCAATTCGCACACCGAACACGTCCTAAGGTTAATAAACGAATGGAACGGTTCGAGTTGGTGAGACAAAGTATGCCTCTTAATTGTATTGAATCTTCCACAGCTGACTGTTTAATTGCGTTAATTATATTGTCCTTTTTATAACTCCAATGTATAATAGGTTTAATTTCATTTAGTTCGACATAGGTTCGTTTATCTTCAGGTGTAACGAATCTTAGATGGAAGTACATAATCGAATTGGAATAGGAATAGGATCTATAGTCTCACGTAAATGTGCATAATTGATTGTTCGATGAATATTCGTCCCAACATTTTACTAAACGAGATCTTCCTCCTATTATGCAATCACGACTAGCTACTTCAAGGAATAATTTGTTGAAATTAGTAAGAGTAAAATGAAAGAAAAAACCTACACAAAACAAATTTGTATTTGATAAAACAGCTAATAGAGGCGCTGATGCACAGGATTCCAAGCAATATTGCTGTCACTTTACTATTGCAGTTCTCGATGTATATTTTTGTGTACTATCGAGGGCTAAAGTAATGAATCAGACTTCAAGCGATATGGCCTTCCGCAGGTATTCGACACCTTTACTCGCACTGGGCGGCTGTAATTAGAATTAGAGACGGATACCTAGCGGATAAATTTCAGGTGGAAAGATTTGCAAGAAATGTAAAGCGATATATTATAATTTCATTTACAATAGTTACATTTACTCCTTATATTAAGAAGTAATGCTGACTAGAATTCTTAACTAGATTTCGTTAGCACAAGCTGTTTCTTTGGCAAAAGTAAATATTGTTTGCTATTATACATATATGTATAAAACATGTATGTTTTACACATGTAAATTTCCAATAATATGCTTTTTAATATAATAACACGATTCTATTTATAGAAAAACGAATTGCTTCCAAGGCCTTATGAAGAAACGACTTAAAGGAAGTAGCAGTTTAAAGAAATTTATATTTTTTAATATTTACGCAATCACAAAATAATGAAATTACTTTTAATTTATTAAAACATAGGTATAATAAATGTATTTTTCTAACTATTATGTGCATAGATAAGCACCGTTCAGATATTTTTCTATTTTTGGGTCAATTCGAACAGTATTTATTCGATTAAAGATCATTTATTCCAGAACCTTTATAATTTATTAGGTATTCGTTGCAATTTCGCCAGTGGAAGAAATTGACATTTAATTCGTATTAAATAATTATAATTTATTTTTGCTTTTACTACTATTTCTATTTTTATAATTGGATGTTATATTTACTAACTTGTCCGCAATGTGTTCTGTGTATGTGATTCTACTTAATTTTGAATAATATACTCTGCAATACAAATTAATTCGTCTAATGAAATATTATTATCTGCTAAAATTTTTGGGTCTACAGTTATATGATTTATAATATAATATATTACACAACCTCTCAGTTGTCTTGTAAAATTAGAGAGTTTCCAAGTACTTCAGGATTGCTTAGTTTTTGATTATCAAATTATAATTAATTTAGTTCAGAAATGTTAATTATGTTATATGTTATGTGTAAGAAACAGAGATTTAAACTACAGGCATAAATCCTTGTTGGGGTTGATTCGCCATTCCCGTCTCTAAATTGCGTCATTCAGCATGCAGCTTACCTCACTTCAAATTAAATCAAGCCAAGCATTTTTAATATCCTGATTTGCAAACCTACTTACAAGCTTAGCTCTCCTTTAAGGCAACGCCTTTCTTTAGCCAAGATTCTGGTCTCTATCTAGTCGATGTTACTGCCTGCCTGGTCCAAACGTACCTTACACAAGTTCCAACATATTGCTGCTTGTAATGTTCTGTAGTCAGACACACTCCCCAAATCATCTGTGACATATATTTTTCAACTATGCAGCAAAGATGCCAACTCCCGCCTACAATTGTTCTTAACTTATAGCACTTTAAAGGCAGTAATATTTTTTATTAGAAAATTCACTGTAATTATTTTTGTCCGGCGACCCAGTATTGAGCTTGTGCTTTTATTTACGGATCTTGGAAAATGTGCGGAATACCTCTGATAAAGAAATTCAAACTGCAAGAGACCATTGACAGCTATGTTACTCGCAGATTTTCGGTGACTTGTGCACACATCAATGCAATACAATTCTTTTGGAACAGAGCTTTCAGATTGGCCATGTAGTTTGAGGTAATGTATGCATACACCAGATATCATCTTTTATTGATGTTGAGCACTTTCTTCTTCTTGCGCCAAACTCATCTCACAAGTTGTGTTTAACGTCCAATGTTGCTGCTCGTGATATTGTTAGATTAGATTAGATTAGATTACGGGTGGCCCTACGGGCCTCTTTCACCGCGACCTTCCCGGTCTATTGTGATCCCCAGTAATCCTAGAAGGCGCCCTCTAACTTTGCTCTCTTTATGAGGCTTAACATCCTTGAGAGCGGATCCTGTATGTAGCTCTGTGCTGTGGGACATTCTGTGCCCAAAGTAAGAAACCTTGTCCTTGTCAGGCCTACCCAGTGGCACAGGATGTGGACCGGGGTTTCTTCCTCTTCCTTGCAGAATCTGCACATGGCATCTTCCGCTAAGCCTATGTTGTACATATGCCTATTTAATCTGCAATGACCTGTCAACAGACCTACTAACAATTTGACAGTTTTCCTGTCTTTATCTAGTAGGTCTCTGGTGAATTCAGGCTTCTGTTCTTTTAAGAACTCCTTTGCCTGTCTTTGCCCAGGTGATTTTTGCCACCAGTCCCTGGACCTACTGTGAATCCATTCGTTGATGGATTTATTGATTTGTGATTTGGTGGTGCCGAAGGATGGGGCGGGCCCGACGAATTGCCTCGACGAACCTTGTCTGGCCAGGTCGTCTGCCGCCTCATTACCCTTCACACCCTCGTGGCTGGAAACCCAGGCCAAAATTAGTTTCCTTTGGGAACCCACCTCGTTTAGGGCATTAACGCAGTCCCAAAACAGTTTGGAGTCAACACTTGCTGACCTGATAGCTTTAAGTGTTGCTTGGCTGTCCGAGAAGATGGCGACGCTTTTTCCGAGCTCGGTCCATCTTTCCACTTCTCTAACGCAATGATGGATTGCTGCTACCTCAGCTTGGAATACAGTTGTATCCTTGCTGAAGCTTATCGACAGAGCCTTTTGAGGCTTTCCTCCGTATATGCCGGCTCCTACACCATGTTCGGTTTTGGAGCCGTCTGTGTACCATTTCGAGTCCGCTTTTATCGGAGAACCTTTCTCCCAGTCCTTCTTGTCTGGTATTATAACCTGATATTTCCTATTCAGGTTGAATTTCTGAACCATGGAGTCACTTGGCACCCCCATGAGGGGTGCCTCCTTAAGTTCGTTCATCAATTCTTGGTATACAGCACCGTGCGATTTACTTATCGGTGCTTGTTTATACGTCAATCTGTATGCTGCGGACCTCGCAGCTCCTTGAATGTAAATATGTAGCGGTGGCAGGTTTAAGATAACCTCCAAAGCCGCAGTGGGGGTTGACCTCATCGCGCCGGTGGAACAGAGACAGGCTAGTCTCTGAACCCCACCCAGCGCTCCGGCCGCCCCCACCTGCTGCGTTTTCGGCCACCAGACTACTGCTCCGTAGGTTATCATGGGTCGAACTACCCTTGTGTATAGCCACAGAGTCATTTTGGGGCTAAGGCTCCAGTTCCTCCCGCAAAACCTTCTGCATCTTCCTAGGGCAATAGTGGCCTTGCCGGTTGTTTTTTGGATGTGTGTGTTCCATGTAAGCCTTTGATCGAACCATACCCCGAGGTATTTTGCTTCTTTGACATATGGAACCTTTTCACCCCCTAACACTAATGGTTGTAGACCTTTCAGTGTTCTCTTCCTAGTGAAGGTGATAACCTGTGTCTTTTGAGCGTTGACTGATAGCCGCTCTTGCTTGTTAACCACCTCAATGATTGTGGTTTGCATCCGTCCCACCAGGACTTCGGGGAACCAACCCCTGACGACTATTGTAAGGTCGTCTGCATAACCCAGGCAATGAAAGCCTTTGCCGTTGAGATTGCGGATTAGGTCGCCCACCAGGACGGCCCACAGTAGGGGAGAAAGAACCCCGCCCTGTGATATTGTGCTTATGTGTGTGTGAATAATCACTTTTGTATTTATATTGCAAACACTTTTGAAAAAATCATCTAAATCATGAACTTTCAAGATGCTACCTAAACATGTCCTTCACTTTTTTACTTTTCGGTTGTCCGCAGCTGGGTGTGCCCCCCTCTTAGTGTGTAGTGGAAAATAATTGATGGTAGGTATGGATAAACTACAAAACTATAAATTCACGCTTATGACTCTACGACAATCTAACTGAGGTATGGAATAAAGATGTAAATTCCAAAACGAAATTTATTTGATTCTTTTATTTAATGCCAAATTTTCACCGAGAATTGTCGGAAAAAGCAACTAAATTTAATTAAATTTACTTACTTAAATCTGAATCACTAGGATCTCATTGATGTTAATAATTTACTAATAAAGCACACAATAATAGTAGACATGATACTTGTGAACAGATAAATTACATCTGCATAGCCTTGATTTTGAAAACAATAAGAATCCATAAGGAAAAAGTTAAAATTTGTGAGCGTTGATGCGATTTCTTAATTTTTGTGAAGTCTGTCCAATGTAACAACCGTTGCAGTCATTACACTGGTCCTGCTGGATAATATTCGAAAGAACAAAATGGTTGGTCTTGTCCTTGATTTTAGAGTAACAAGCCGCTAATTGGTTAATGGGATAAGGTACTATTTTTATGTTATACTGTTTGAACAGCTAACAGTAATCTAATTCTAATCTTTCTAATTTTAATCTTCATTCACCTTTAATTTAATTTTAATCTTCATGGTCTGAGATAGTTTTGAATCTTCGGAAAAAATTAATAATTTCAAATTACCTGATGGGTTTGTTCAAGCCTCTTTTGATGTTATTTCTTTGTTCGTGAATATTCCAGTTAACCTCATGATTAATATACTTACTTAGAATTTTCGCTTAATTACCGAAGTCAGCAACATTTCACAAGACCTTTTTATTGAAATTGTAAAATTGTTGTTTGATGCATCCTGTTTCACATTTAGGGAGCAGTTTTTCCTAGAGAAAACTGGCTGCCCAATGCGAGGTGCCATCAGCCCTTCCATAGCTGAACTACTTATGAATACTGTTCTATATCTAAATGATGAACTTTCTAAATGCTACCGAAACATGTCCTTCACTTTTTCACTTTTTGGTTGTCCGCAGGTGGATCCTTAGTCTGTAGTGAAAAATAATTGATGGTAAGTGTGGATAAACTACAAAAATATAAATTCACGCTTATGACTCCACAGTATGTTTACGTATACCCTGGTACTCCCTTCTCTTCAAGTATGTATGAAGGCGTAAATTAGATTAGAAAGCTCCAATTGAGTTTTAATCAACTGCTAGAATTGAGAGTCGTCTTGAAGGCTATTTTGCTGCCGTAGTTCAAATTTAGTTCAGTTTCTTGTTATATAGATTTTGGGAGTTTGTATCCAATGCCACACTCCTGAAAATAAAGTTTGTATGTGTGGACCTGTAGTTATAGGACAAAGTTCAAAATACCTGTAGTCCAATAAATTACAACTGCAAGAGATCATCGAAACACTTCTGTTACCTTGTCATTTCCAAGAACCTGGTGCCCCACATCATTTTAACTAAATTTTTTGAGATAGGACATCAAGGTGCAGTCTCAGGTTATGTACACATATACATACATACGTACACTGTAGTGACGTCTTTTCAAACATTCCTGAGGTTTCTACTTTTGGCGCCGCAGGCTTTGCATTTCGTCCCGTACTGTTTGTGGAGGTCCAACCTCGGTATCATGTATCATGAGTTTTCAGTTTTTTTAGTTCTAAGTTTTCTAAGATTTTAACATCCTCAGTTGCACCTAGCAC
This sequence comes from Popillia japonica, assembly GCA_004785975.1. Classification (NCBI taxonomy): domain Eukaryota; kingdom Metazoa; phylum Arthropoda; class Insecta; order Coleoptera; family Scarabaeidae; genus Popillia; species Popillia japonica. The sequence continues at coordinate 44,665 of ML218351.1, forward strand.
AGATAAAACAATGTGAAGACTGTAGTTTCTTCTGTATAGTTCTACAGTTTTTAATTGCATCTGTACTGATTACACAAGATGTACGTAATGAGATATGTATATGTGCTCATGTGTTTAACTATGGAATGAAGTAAACCGAAGAATTAATTACCTTGAGCTTCCGACTCTAAGATACACCAAAACGACATTCTATAGACTTTTTGGAGGTAAGACTGCAACTCTTCTTAGTTTTTCATGCATATAGGAACTCGAATAAATCGAATAAGTCCTTTTTCTCAAATTGAAGCAATCTACAAATAAATCACTAGATACCGTAACTGTGTCTACTTGGTAGGTAGTCTATGAATTTATCTAGCGACTGAAACATATACCAGTCTCGACTAAACAGGTCCACCCACCATGCTGTCTACTCTAAAGTATAATCACATTTTAGTTTGGATAGTTAGTCTCTACTTTGAGTTTTGAGCTTTATAGCGTCATGAAGAGGAAGTTTCTTATTGAATTATTCGCGTCTGATTCCGTCACAAATGAAATGGAAGTACGTCGACGAAGCGGATTTCTTACGGGAGTTCGCACAAGTTTGTGCATAAGGGAGTGTGCTGTTGATACTGGCGTCTCGCGCATATATGGTTGTTAGAGTGGATTCCGGAAAATCCACGGCAGCTTTGAGGTGAACTTGGCAAAAGAAAAAAAGAACCGGCAAGTCTCGTGGCATCTTCGGCATCTTGGAGAGTGCTCCTTTCGCTGCAACATAGCGCTGGTATACGGCGGTTTTCCCCGTAATAGACAAACGATGTTGTGGATTAATCTGAAAACTTAGGATCTTCTGCATTCTAATAATACAGCAGTTCTCTTAAGACGCGATTTCGTAAATTACGCTTTTGGATGGTCTTATTATAATGACTTTATTTTTTATTTTCTGTGTTCTGGCATTAGTTCTCTACAATATTTTGCTTAAAATTGGAAGCAAGACCAAAATCGAAACAATGTTTTAATTTATCTGTCTATGTTGTTAAATCATAATTAGTATTGCTACCAGCTACAGCCTTACTCCTGGGACTCCAAAGGCTAAACTAAATCTTTGTTAGATATTTCATCAAACCATTGCCGAGACGCTGGAGGTTTTGTTACATCAACTTGATGTTTTTCAAGAAAGGCATCATATAGTTTCCGTCCATTCAATCAATTCATCTATAATGACGTTCTGTAGTAGGTGTTGACTCAATGAAATCTACAATTGTTTGCTTCCAAATATTTTGTTTCTGACAGGGCGTTTGCTACCTCCTTTGTCTTTAACAGGTACATATTCCACCGGACAGTATCCGCTGACTAAGTATTTCTAATTATTTTAGTGTAATCCCATAAGTTAAACACATTTCAGCCTTAGATTCTCTAGGAAGAGGTAGAAAGTATTTAAATAGGTGGTGTCGTCTGCTCTGGTTGGGATTATCGTAATCTCCGTGACTTCTATGTTTGATTAGAGTTGGTCGAATAAGGAAACGTAAAAAGCTGGTGAAAAAGGTTTTTCCTCACACCAGCTAGGATTACTCTATAGGCATATGAACAGCTGCAAAAACAAAACTTCTAAATAAGGCTTCTGCAATAGTCTTTACATACTGACAAAACTGGCAAAAAACTGTATGGACCTCCAGAATTTTTATTAATTTTCTTCTCGCACATTACTAGTTCTCTTTCTTTCTTTAGAACGTATATCTTCAGGATATACGTTCAAATACGTGCAAATGCAAGGAAGCCTTCGCTAGTTTAAGAAGAAAGGTCATCCTGAAGGACGCAAAGAAAAAAAGGAATCCATAAAAAACTTTCGATTAATCTGTCAACTTCCCTGTTTAATACAGCCGTTGAAGGAATTAATATATAGCCATGTAAATCAAGAGGCACCATAATAAATAAGTTGGTGGAAGTAGTGGCCTTTGTGGATAAGTTGGCAATCGTCGATAGAGACAAGAAAGTATTAGAGATAGCACTGGGAGGCAAAAGTACAGAAGATAGTATAAGAGGGCTGGAGGTCAATCAGGGAAAACACAACACATGGAGGTGACGAGGAAAGAAAGAGCAAAAGATGTTAGCTTACCAATATTGGGCAATATATGCTGGAAAAATTTGAAATCTTTAAATTCTTAGGAGCAATAACGCACCACAAAAATCCAAGAGGATGGGATCCATTTAGGATATAATGTCAAACAAAAAGATCGGCACAAAAACTAAGTTGAAAGCATACAGAACACAATGAAACAATGTGCCTAACAATTAGAGAAGACAACCAATTGAGATCTTTTGAAAAAAAAATAATAAGGAAGATACATGTCCCAAAAAAAAAATAATGAAGGAGAATACAGACCACTGATGAACTACTAAATAAATGAAGTATTGAAGTGAGAAGATGTGGTTACAGCAGTAAAGTCACAATGATTGAGATGGGACAGTCATATAAACAGGGAAAAGGAGGATTCAATATTGAGCAAAATTACCAACTGGAAGCCTAACAGACCTAGGAGTAGCCCAAAATAAAGGTGGAACGACCATGTCATACAAGATATCAGAAGCATAGGAATTTCGGGATGGAGGATAGAAATGAGGTTTAGGAGAGTATGGAGGAGAATCTTCGAGGAAGCAATGAAAAATGGGAACCTATTAGATGAAAAGGGAAAATGACGAACCACCATCACCTCTGAACAATCGTCTGAAGAGGTCTTTGGAGTGGCTGGGATTTTGCACAGAATACATATAAAGTCATACAGCCTTGGCCATATGTATTTGCCACCCTTCATTACACGAAGTATGTAAGAAATAAAAGAAAAAATTTTCGTATATATGATATTTTTTGTTATGTACATATGTATATATAAAACGAATATTAATTTTGGGAGGATCCTTCACAGACTTTTGTAACTTCACGAATCCATCAAAGGCAGACACGGCAATTCCTCAAGCTCCAATAGCGTCTAACAAGTCATCTAGTTAAATCAGCATCTAGCATATTTCGCGGAAATACAATAATGTTCATAAAACTTGAACTTTACGAAAGGTGGCGAATATATATAGCATTTGGCCTGTGAATGTCAGAGAAAAGATATTATATCTGACTTTTTTATTCAGTAAACTTTACTGATTGTGAATAACAATGGATGCCTAAACCTTGTGAATTAACGTAAGTAATGCAAATGGATTGTAGCAAGAGCTTGAGAAATGAGGTGTCTGTCTTTGATGATTTCGTGAAGTCATGAAAGCCTGTGGAGGATCCTCCCAATATTAATATTCGTTGTATATAAAAATTCTTTTCTTTCTGACGTACTACTGTATATGACTGAATTGAACTACTTATGTATTTGGGTTTGTGTTGCATTGGTAAATTTTTGGCATGCTTAATATACACATATGTGTATCAACTAAGATAATAAAGATATTATTATTGAGCCTAAAACACCCATTTTCCAAAAAATGACACTTACAATCTTTAGCGTGTGGCATCCTTTATTTGTAGAAAATTACTATTTCTTCTACTCTTTACAAGCATCCTCAAATCAAGTAGAAAATTATTCTAGTGGGGACGTTGTTATTTCAGCATCAGTAATATGAGAGGTTCTTATATTAGAGCATTTTACAGTCAAACTTCTAGTTCATTAAAATATACTTAGGGATCGTATCTATCGATCTTCCGATGTTGGGCATGGCTTTTGCCATTATGAATATATACACATAGTACTCAGAAAATGAAGAATCTTTGAACCCACAAGTCTTCTTCCTGAAAGAACGGATCATAACTTTTGTACACCGTTGTAGATCCACATTTTAGTAAAATCTAAAATTCACATTTAAAGCAAACATGTGCTGTACGCCAGTCGACTCTTTTTAGGAATCCCGTCAACAAGGGGGAAACAGCAGAACGTATACAAGAGCTGAGTTGAATTAAAATCAATTAGAGCGTTAGCTCTCGCTTCCCAAAATTCCGAATGAGTTATATGTGACGAGTGCACGTACGTTGCTGTTCATATAAATTTCGAAGCCGAAACTGTTAAAATTGTCTCCCGTGGCGAAACGAACACTGACAGTGTCGTTTCGGATTTTCATTACTGGGAAATGTACGTTAATGTAACGCACAGAACATACATATTCGGTTAACATAATTTCATACATAATTAGAGCGTATATTTCGCCTAATGTAAAAACCGTTTTCCGTTATTTCATACCTCGAATTATTCAAAATTTATGGATGTGCGTGCACTTTATGTTAATTACAGATTGCGCTGTATGAATGTATAAATACAACTATGTTGTACATATGCTGCAAAGTCATAATAATCCATTCAATATTGCCAAATGTTACTCGACTAATTTAGGCCTAGACTACATTAATCTAGTGGCAAGATTGCCGGACTCTATTACAAAATCTATACTCAGTAACATTAGAAGTGTTACACCCAGAAGGAGTAATTTGTTCAACTTGACTTTTTGACATCAAAATGACTATATTTAAAGCATTCTATGATAATTATAGCTGTCGTACTGACTAGAGTTGTTGTTGTTGTCCTATCGCAAAATTGGCTATCGTGTTATTTATATTGCAATGATGGTACTGCGTGTGTGTCTTGTATGGACAGAAGAGGGTAGAGAAACACGAAGAAGACCAACTAGGTCTACGAGATCATTTTCCTACAATGCGTCAAATCGGTGACCAATGGTTTTGGAGAGGAAGGTAGACTTGTTACTATGCGCCCACTACATCGCCACATTAGAGCTTTCGAACATTTGGTAGCGTCCACATGGTGTGCTTCTTTTGACTGCAGACCACTGTCGGCAACTATTGAACTGGTGCAGAGAACGGCAGAATTAGGAAGCATAATGGGGATATTAACTTTGCTTTTGACAGATATGTATAAAGGACTGCTTGAGTAATGGTTTGGGGGGCTATTACTTATGGTAGCCAATTACCACTTCTGTTTATTCGAGGCACTATGACAGCTGCTCACTATGTTGATAATGTTTAACCAACCATTTTACTGCATTATCTAGATGGCCGTCTACACGTATTTTTTCCAGAAGACAATGCACGTCCCCATATTACTCGTTGAACTATAGACCTTCTCCAAGAAGCAGTTGTTAATGTGTTTCCGTAGCCACCCTGTTCCCTGGATTTGAAGCCCATCCAACCGCTGCCCCAAGCAGATATCGACCATCTCATTTAGTCGATGACTAGACATGTATAGGATTGTACTCAGCTATGGGGTCGCCAAACAAATTAGTAAAATTTTTTCAAATGTTGTATAATTTCCTTACTGATGTAGAACTATCACATTGCCAAAAACTAAGTTAAAGAAATGATTATTTCTGGGTGTAACACTTCTAATGTCACTTAGTACATTTACGTGTAGTTGATTTTGTTAAATGTAACTTCGGACTAGCTAATGCCATAATGAATTGATACATATTATAGATACGCTAATGTAGTTTCACCAATAATTGATGTAATTATACGTGTAAATTAGATGTCATTGTACTAAATATCTGGGTCAATAGATAATATAGGTATTACGCACATAACTAACGGTATCTATTGTAGAGTAACAAACTCCATAAATCTGTGAGTTGAACCACAATTTTCTACTAGCTCTGCTCATATTTGCGTTTTATGTTCTGCCATTAAGAAAAAAATAAAAAGAACCACTTTCTCGCAGAAAAAGATTTGCATTCTTAATTTAATCTCAGAATATTATTTCAGTAGACTCACTTGACATAAAACGCACACTCTTATATATTAGCTTATAAATGTCAATAACGGAATAGACAACAATAGAGGATAATATACCGCGTAGGTGACATTGCACTCGCACCATTACATTACTAGCAACGCCATTACCATTATATTCAATAGTTGTCCCGCTATCGCAAGCAAGTGTAGATGTAATGTTATACAAATCGCAATTAGATAGGTCAATTCACCTGTATAGAATATTTTAATCGTAAATATTGAGCCGGACGGCACAGATACTAGACGCTATTACCATAATGGTAATGTCTGACCGTCTAAAAAACGCCATAGCATGTCCACCAGAACAAATTACGGCTATACGTATAAATATTTTCGTAACATTTGTATTATTTAATGGACAATTATAATAAATTTGTTTATTGTTCCAGTGTGCGGCATAGGTAAACGCTACAATAACTTAACCTGTGGCGTAGAACAATGAGCGTGTGGGTTAACAAACAGCCAATGTCAAAATAATTCAAGCTCAAGGATTTTTACAGACTGAGAAATTCAATGAAGTCTTATATTTGTTTTTAGAACACCTGTAAACTATCAGATGGCCTTTTTGTGCCATCAATAAAGAGTTGAGGAGTACAGTTAAATGGGTGATTCAAACTTTGTAAGTGAATATACCCCAAACAATACTCTCATATGGTCCGTTTTCCTCTTGCATTTACTAAAGTTTTGATTTGCAGCTAGAGATGTTGGTCTTGCATGATAGAGCTTCTTTTGGAACGAACACTGCTTCTAAGTGAATTAGTTTTCTTCTGGAATAGTTGTTGCATTTGGAGCAAAACTCTTTTGCATTCCTGTTGCTTTAAAACAAGCAGTACCGCACAACCTTGGGGACCTTCTGAATAGTGACAGCTCCTCTTGGTAAAAGGCAGTGAAGACGACCATAGAAATCACAGGATCAGGAAGCTTTTATATTAAAATTATCCTGATTTCTGGAATCTTTTTTTTACTCCTTGCATTCCTGCTGGTTCAAAAACAGCAAGAACTGTGAAATTTTAGTAACCTCTTGAAAAGGGACGTAGAAGTCACGCCTACCAGTTGTATCCTCTGAGAACATCGTGCCAGCAAGCATAACAAGGCAGCATTGCCGCCTAGGGATACACTGATGATCAAGGCTTGTCGCATGGATGATATATTTTGCACTAGAATGCTTAAAGAATTGCGCAAAGTTTGAAAACCAATGCATAAAACAAAAATTGTATCCACATTGAGCTGATTTCAATCCTCCAATTTTGTTCTTGTTCAAGGAGTTGCACCATAGATGAAAGAGCTAACACCGGAAAAAAATAGTGGGAAAGATAGCCTCAATCGAGAATTGCGAACGTATCGATCGTCTAGCCAGGAGTATAGTGCTTGGAAAAGGGAAGCGAACAACGTCATGACCAGAGCGGCCAACTGTGAGAATCTGTAACACAGCTTGGCAAAGTTCAACTGAAACAGTGAGTCATCACTGCGCACGAAGGCGGAACGAACTCGATGACCTTGTTATACTACTAGCCAAAAGTAAAGTGCCAGTATTTTGTTTATATGTAGTACCTTGGTTGGCACGGTTGACACGATGTTCCAGACATTCTGACCGGCACTATTACTATACGTGTGTGTGGGGCTTGTGCCACTATATTCTATTATTCGCCACACTCACATCATCGAACGTGCAAATCACAGAGTACTGCATGATGACGTGCTCTTCAAGACGGCAGGGGTCTTACGGTGATTGCATTTCATTTGTTCGTTGTCTAATTACCCGAATTGACCCCGGCGTGGTCCAGCCCACTTGTTCTACTGCGCTGTTTCAGTTGAACTTTGCCAAACTGTAACTGCCTTGCCAACATCTAATGACCAGCTGGCTGAAGTAGTGCAACTACAGTCACATGCAGCATACTATGTTTGTGGCACGAGAGATATTTTTGGACGCTAAGATTAGACACCATCATCATATGGTAATCGTCCCGCATCTGTCAAAGTCAAATCAAATAGTTCACCTTTCAACAGAACTGCGTAATACCACAATATCAGATTTAACATAAACATAAATGAAAGAATGATCAGTGTCAGCTCTATAAAACATAACAAAGCTGTCTATAAGATTTGTAACAAGATATGCAAAGTTGAATAAAAGCTAAGCTAGTCGACACCATAATCACAAGATACATATTATTTAGCTATTTTTAGCTATAGAATAAAATTTCCATTATATTACAGGCGAATACTATTTTATTCGAAATAAGTTGCATTAAACTCAGTACAGCATATGCTTACTACGGGTGACTAATGCATGCATGCATCGATTTTTTGAAGTCGGGTTATGGAATGTTCTTCAGCACCTGTCATGCCCGCTTAAATGGCTACAGCATTATCATAAAAGTATCCTTTTATTGCAGTTTTTACTGTCATGAACAGAAAATAATTGAACGGTGATACATTAGACGAATATGGTAAGCATGCAATAAGAGAAATGCAACTCACTGACTATTAAGGTCTTGTAAGGTAATGTATTTTCGTGCTATAAAAACACCTGTTGTAAAATTCCTAAATATTTAGTATTCTCTATTAATAGTTTTGCCTTCTGGTACAAATGTCTGGCGGACAAAACGTTTTGAATCAAAAAAAGTGGTCAGCATTGCCATTACGTGGACTGGGGCTTACTTTCACAGTAATATTTAACACTCATTCATCACCTGTTATCTGGTCTATGGTCTTCATTCAATTCATGTGAAATAAAACGTGCGCACAACTTTTTTACCTAAATAGATCGTCCAAATTTGTCAAACTTTGCCCTATAGATATCTAAGTCTTCAGCGAAAACTTTTACAGTAAAATTCTCATCGCTAGCAGTGATTTATGACTTTTTACAGCAATTTATCGCGATTTTCATCTTTTGGATGACCAGTTCTTGCACCATCATTTACACGGAAAAAGACTATCCAATTTATACCATGTAAAGGGCTCCCTTGATTGATACAGAACATGCTCAGTAACAGAAGAATAACAATACACGTTAGTGAGAGGTCCAGCTCTACTCGCACCGTTAAAAATGGTTTACTTCAAGGATCAGTACTGGCATCACCCTTCCTTTTAATCCTTTTAATGTGTATACCAATGACATTCTAAGTACAGCGTCAAGAAGTTTTATCTACGCTGATGATTTAGCCTTGACAACCCAATATTATCACTGGGTGAAGGAAGCAACCAACTCACAAAGGACTTTCAGATTATGCAAATACTACATGCAGTGGTGCCTGTAACCTAACCCTAAAAAAGTAATCTGAAATAAACGCTTTCCATCTTAATAACAAGATAGCCCACAAGGAACTTGCTGTCATCGTTGGTGGAGAAAAACTTAGACACAATCTCTGCCTTGCATACTTGGCAGTCTCACACTGAACAGTTCATTAACTTATAAACAGCACTCGACAAAGACAGCCCAGAAAATTAAATTAAGAAGAAAACATTCTTGCCCAAATCTCCTATGGGGCTAAAGGAGACACGCTCAAAACCGCTGCACTATTCATATCATCGAAACAGATGTCTAACTCAAGGAAGCAATGAGAATTATAAAGGCACGTTGAGGTCCACTTCTATAGTGAGGCTTCCGATCTTTGCCAATATAGCGCTTTCTCAACTCCATAGAACGAAGGCTGTTCATAGTGGTTGGGTAAAGGCTAATAATCAAGAGAATGCTCTGCCCACTCAGCAAACCCTTTGCATTCTTCCACAAGATTATTTTAGATCCCATTTTCCGATATGGAGAGATAGTGAACTAGGAGAGCACTTCAACTTGTACTCTAATTGGCTTGACTTTCTCGCCGGCAGTGGCGGAGTTGAAAACTTTGCCATCATTACGCAAATCCCCCGGGGATGGACCTTCCCCTTCAGACGTAGAGCCGACTAAACCGATTTAGGGTGGATTATGGTAGATGCCGAGACATGATGAGTAGATTTGGCTTAGAAACCTCGTCAAAGTGTGACTGCAGTTCGCCTAACCAGACCATGAACCATATATTATAATGAATGTCAAGCCATATCCTTCCACGGCGGTATTGAGGAATTACACTCTGCTTCCCTTGTGGCAATCGCTGGGGTCACCCATTTGGATATAAACATTTAGTGCCCTAGATTGTTATTTTCTTTTATTTGAAGTCACTACAATCCGCATTAATTTGTTAGGTTATCTTCCATTTGCGATACCAAGCCTATTGTAAAATTCAATTCCCTAGGCTGTCACAATGATGTATCACACCTGTAAGAAAATTATGAATTTGATCGCCATAGAGACGAAGCATTTTACAGATGAGCCATTTAACTAAGTCTTTCCGATTCTAAGACATCAGCAAACTCTGTTTATATGTATATATAGAGTGCGGGTATTTTTGTATTAAAAGGTTGTGTACGTATAAGATGGTGGACACATTGTTATGTTTCCTTCGCTCTATTCCTTTTTGCACAGCTCTTCTACTCTTATACAAATACACGTGTTATGTTGCCTTTGTAAAACAAAGTAAACGCGCGGTTCTCTTGCGCCGCATTTAATTCAAGCGGGTATTTTATACCTTTAGACTTGACTGATGATCGCGTACCTTAAATGATTACGCTCCAGCCAGAAAGGAAAGGATGCTCGCTTGAAAAACGTTCATTCCGTTGTATCATTAATACAATTAGTGTGGTAATGCGACTGTTGCGATTGGCGACGACGCACAAATCAAGGCGTTAATACGAACAGGCAAGAATTTCGAAATTTCTTTTCGACGAATATTTGGTCGCGTCTTACAGATAATAAGGGTATGGCCGGAGAAGAAGCTGATTGTCAACAATGCGCCCTCTTTTTATATTGTTAACACTCATTACAAGTATTTTATTTTCATCAAGATGTCCGCATGAGAAAGAAGAGGCCTGGTTTTCGTATATTTGGTTTTTGCGAAATTACTGCGAACGTTGGGTTCAATTTTGGATTGGATTTAATGAGGGTGCTGCTGCAGCGTTTCTAGAAGATTTCTTTAAAATTTCTAGTTTTTGTTACTTTGTGTTTCAGAGCAATAAAAACACATATTTGTCACACCGCTAAAATATCCTAGAAATAAGGTAGAATACTATAGTTTGATACTACGAAAAATGCAACTTTTCCATCTAAACAAGCTGTAGTTTATCTATATCTGCATGCACACGTATTATGCATTATTATGTTTATGTGGCAGCAATTCCTGTATGGTAATCGATACAGAAGCTATGCTTACAAAGCGCCATCACCAAGTAAGACATTACTTTTCATGTATTCGACAACGATACTATTATGTCTATATAAACGCTTCGCTTGCAACGTCTCTGCTACGAAATAAATCCGGCGAACATGTTTCCCCTGAGATAAGGAACGTGAAACATTCGCTGTTCTGACCTCATGTTAAACATTTATTCGTAATTTACGATAGCCAGAAGAAAAGTACTTATCGTTCAATAATGTATTGGAAAAGATAAGTAGTTTTAAGTTTACTTTGGCCGAGAGTTTGCACCGTCACAGAGCGGCGAACATAAGGAAACACTTCTGGGCTTTATCTTAGAAAGGTTCCCCGTAAGGAGGACTCCCTTTAATCTTTAGGCACTTCAGAAAGTTCTAATCCATTCATAAAACATGTGCTCCGATTAGTGTTAACGTTTGTCTAATGCGTAATTATTCGGGCGGTCTTTTTACAAAAGCCGTCTCTCCTTGTAGAAGAGATAACATGAAAATGCCTATTAATTAATACATTAGAAGTGAGGCGTTCTGGAGAGCTTTTCCTGGTTTATAATTAATTTCAATTTGCGTTTGATGTATGAGGTTTAAATATAAATTTCAATTATTAAGATATGCTCTAAAGCGTGTATTACATTGTAATACAGATGTTGAAATAATGTCGAATAACTGGATGGCAAGCGAAGTATGAATTAAACCATTATTAATACATCAGTATGTTCCTAGAATTGCTTTTTAATGAGATCGTCGTTTGTGTCGCCAGTGGAGGAATAATACACGACATATAATTGTGCTGGTTATTAATTTAAAAGAAATATATGGGGTGGTTGATATGTTGGGAAGGGAAAGGGTACTACAAAACAAACAGTTGGTTTTTCCTTACTGAAACAAAAGATTTGCGCTTTTTGCCTTCTATATTATCAGAATGATAGAAAGGCCGGCCAGAATCCAGAGTTTATTCATCTACATCTGTGAATATGTTAGGCTAGGAGGAGGACACAGTCAAAATTGCTAGACTATTAGTATCAAAATCGAAACAAATGATTTTAGGGAACAAAAAACAGAACAACTACTTATGTATACTCATACTCTATGTACTGTACTAACAAGGGAACCTCGCAAACTGTAAATGGCAGATTTTGATGAAACGTTGTCAGTTAGTAGACTCCATGGAGTGTTACTCAAGGATGCTTTCCGTTGCTGCGGAACTTCAACTTTATGGGGTGCAATTTACCCTGGAAATTTGGAGCAAATTTATTTTTTTTTGAATAACTTGTAAACAGTAAGAGATGGAAGAGAAGTTTCAATAGCGGACTTGTACCGCTTCGACAGGCCTTTCAATCGGTATAGATATTTATATACAGAATATTCCAATAAATGCGGAATGACGCACGTTGTGCTTATTTTATCGAATTTCAGAAATCAGTTATATTGGCCTTTTTTGTGATCAAATAATCTATAGAAAGATAATATTAAAAGTTATACAGTGTGGCCACAAAAATATAACCCTACTCTCTGGGTTAGTTAAAAGTATGGAGACGGCGATTTATTGTCGTTAGGTTAGGTAGGTGCCTCAGGTTACCGTAATCGTAGGTTTCGTCTCCTTTTTAAGAATGCTCATAACGTCATAACCAATCAAATCCTGCTGCATGCTTATTAATCCAAGATATCAGTATTTTTTTTATTATTACTAACAGCTCATTCGAGGATTACAATCTGTGTGAACTACTTGGAAGATACACCACGGTATTTCAAACAGAAATATATGCTATACAGACCTGTCCGTTGGAGAGTCTGTGTCGCTAATCGCGAGGATAAACGGTTTGCATTCTCTCCGACAGTCAGGCAGCCTTAAAGGCACTAGCATCATATCATGTAGCCTCCAAACTAGTATGGGAATGTCTGCAAAACCTAACTGCTCTGGCTAAACACAACAAGGTCAACTTGGTGTAGGTACCAGGGCACCGGGATATAGCAGGCAATGAAACTGCAGACGAGCTGCCGAGAGAAGGTTCCCAAATGATGACCGGAACCAGGTCTAGGTATTACAAAAAGTGCAGTGCGTAGTGCAATCAATGAGTGGATTCTGAACCAACACCAATCAAACTAGAACCATGGACAAAGGCACAGCAAGCGGATGATGAAACGACCGTCAAAACGACTAACTGCTGACCTACTTGCACTAAACAGGATTCAGCTTAGGGCAGTAACGTGTCTACTAACAGGACACGGCTGTCTAAGAGGTCATCTACATAAGATGGAGATTTACAAAGATGAACCCTTATGTAGACTCTGCAATGAGGAGGAAGAAATTGCCTCCCACATTCTCTTCGAATGTGCAGCACTAAGCCAACGAAGATTTGCTATCCAAAGCGCATTGGAATCATGGTTGGAGAAAGATTTACCATGCAGCCTCCTAAACCTAATCAAGGGAACTAGCCTGTTTCAGTAAAACAAAATCAAGGTAGGAATAATACAATAGGTCTTGCAGGCCGCAGTGTTAGGAATGTTAAAAGACCATCCTACGTTGATCAAAATCCATCAATCAAACAGCACATTCATATGCTTATTTACCAGTATTAAATGTTGTTCAGCCGTAGACCATTTTACTACCTAATAATATATTCCGTTGTTCCGTTTTGTTGTCTTTTCTTTGACGTTTGACTGTTACCTTCTTCTATATCTGCTCCATATACCGCTCAGATGTAGAGCTTGCTTTAAAGAATGACTATGATTTCCAGATATTGTTTTTTACTTTAAAGTCAAATTAAACTGTATTGGATTAAAAATCATTTTATTCCATGAAGCTATAGTTTTAGATGTATACATTTTCTGCAAGATTCTTAGGAATATGGGCCTTCTACTAGCACATTACAACGAAATATCTTTCGTCAATATTGAGCAACTTGGATATTCGTATGATATTCCAAATGGTCCATAGACATTTTTGCTTTCCTTATTTACTAAAAGAAAAAAGTACTTCAACTTTCGAGTTTTGAAAGAAATTGTCATATTAAAATATGGAATTCTCCTGTCTTCTGAGCATAGACAAAAAAACGAGATTCAGTATATTTTTTGAGTAACACAGAACGATTATAGGACCTCTGGTGACCAGTCCTTGCCGTAATTGTAGCAGCATTCTTAAGTCTAAAAATTATTAAAAACTCATATGTGTCAAATGCTTACCTATATCAGCATACACCATATTTCTTTCTTCTTATTTCAAATTATACCACTGTGTTAACTCTGCAAATTTATGCTTTCCTTTAGTCGCACTTATCACTACATTAACGGTAATTGCCTATTCGGCTAAATTACTTATTATATCGGTGTTGTTGTGACATCCGAAACTAAACAGCGTTTCATTATCGTAGAATTAGACGTAATTCTCTGGATAATTTTAAAATATCTCGTACATTCCTCAAGTAAATTTAGCCACAACAAACACAGTCAACTGCGATGTCATCAACTAGATATACTAGAATAGGTACTTACAGTTTACTGCACGTGAACATATTAATGCAGTCCACCATTTATCACATTTTATCGCATCTAAATCAAGTGTGCGCTGATGCAAGTCTCGTGGCAAGTGTTAATTTTATTTTTGGATAAATTTAGAAATATCCTCGACGAATGATACAAATTTAAATATATGTAGAATCAGATTAGAATAAAATGACGTGCGTTTCCTGGGGCGATTTTTATCTTAGAATGAGACAGGATGGAGCTGCTATTTTGGTTTGAATATAAAGCAAAATATTGTAAGGATTTGCAAGAGTTGTTTAAAGTTTTCTTTTGTCGTTGCAAGTTTATCTATTGGAATATCTAAAGTGACCTCCTATTAAAATTGTGGATGGGATTAATTTAAGTTTTATATCAAAGCAAATTTAACTACGATAAAGTGAAATGTTAAAGTCGCGAGCGACTAAATTGGCTTTACTCTTACGAAACTAGTTTAAAAGTTTTTACATTGCGACAGAACGAACTACTAGAGTTAGAAGTCACTTTGAAGATGCATATTATGTGGCTTTTGTTACTATGTTTTATATGGAAACTAAGGAAGAATTAGAAGTTTTATTCCTCAATTATGATTTAATTTTAAGTATCATAGTTCTTCGTCGTAAAAATTGTTGACAGACGACGACTCCCCGAAGTTTAGTCAATTTCAAATAAACTTTAAACTACTATACACTAAACGATTCGATTAAAACTAATTACCGTAATTCGGTTTTGAGGAATATTTTACCATATTTAATTTGAGATGCCGAATTTAATTGCGCCCACGGCTCTGGCATTAATGGAAATATTTTAATCACTTTTGCGCTGGTTAGAGAACCTAATTAACAAACTAATAGTTGCGCGTTAAAAGGTTATTCAGTCTCACAGTCGAAGACGGAAGTAAATAAACAGGAGATTAATCTGAAATAAGACAGAAAACGCGGGGGCTATTTGGTTTCTGAATGGATGCAATTTAACATCCCGGGGTCTAATTTAAAGGCGCGAGAGGTGTGTATTATAATTAAACCTTGTGTGTGAGAGAGATGAGAACGTTTCCGAGACATTTCGCGTCTAGTCTATTCGGTCTATGGTCCCCTAGAAATATACCGTCGAATAATTTATACAGTTCAACCAGATAACCTTCCATGAATACGCAAGCACCTATATGTAATTTCTATTTCACGGGAATTGCTCTATTTTTCACTTTGTTCCATGGCTTGTCAGACCGGGAATCCGTTCTGAATAACAACTAACTTTAATTATTTGAAATGTTTAACATCGTTTACCCGGTAATTTAAAACGATGTTAAGCTCAGTTTAGTCCAGATTTAGCGCACTGGCGGGAAACGGAAGTAGTACATTAATATACATATTTCCATTCATATTTCAATTTTTTTGCACGGTGCTTAACGTAAGCGTTCTCGTTATAGTTTCATTTGCTAACTTCCTTGCTTAAATTAATATTGCTCGCAGACAGTTATTACTTTGTATTATGAATAATCTGTTCTTAGTTCTGGCTAATATTAGCTCATGCAAGTTTTTTTTATGAAAACGTAAAAAATTGTGTAACAATTGTACATATATGCGTAAAAAATTATTAAAATAAATTGACCCAATTTAGTCATACAACAATTAAAGTAAATAATCAAGGAAGGTATTCAAAAATTTTTCCACAACAATATTTTTCTCTAAAACTGTTTGGCTAATCTTTCTAATAGAAAATTTGGCGACTAATTTTTTTGTCAATAATTTATTGACTGAAAAGCTGCGTTGATAGTTTTTTTGCCAGTACATTTCTCGGTAGAAAATTTATCTTTTTCATCAAAAACATTTTAGCCTGAAATTATTCAAATATCTTTGGTGGAAGAGTACTTTGTCGAAAATCTTTTATTATACGTAAATTTCTCGATTATGTGATGAAATATTTCTAGTTCTATTCTGAAATATTTAGTAAAACATTTGTAGTTGAAAATACTCAAAAATTTATAAAATCTAAATATTTTCGTCAAGTTTTTCGATCAAAAATCGGTTGGAGCCTTTGTTCGTACATTTTTTAGTAAAACGTTTAAGAAACTTTTTGGCAAGAAGTCTTTTTGATCCAAAAGTATTTGGTCTCCTATTCTTTGTTGAAAATCTGTTAGTGTCGTTTTGTCAAAGTATTCCTGCTCGAATTTTTTAGTGCGTTTTCAGGCAGCAACGTTTTAGTGGAAATAGTTTTGGTTCAGCATTTTTCGTTGGCCAATCTTTCATCAGATCTTTGTAGTTTGTTAAAATGGAAGTTCCTAGTTTCATAATTTCTGGTAATAAGATCTAAAATGGGAACTTTTTGATAACGTTAGGCGTTCGTTTCTCTGTTTGGTCACTTTAGGTTAGTTCAATTGCTGAGCAAACTGAACTGATTGCGTACTTTTTTTAAATAAAGTAACCAAACTGAACTAACCAAACTCACCTCCCATTACTCCTCTACGTGCCCTCTACTAACCACCTTAAAATCCGGATCAGTTAATCAGTTCGGATGACCCAAGTTAGAAAGTAACCTCAAAATAGAATTTGTTTATAGGTTATAGAAACTTTGAAAATTCTGGCTGATCTATACAGGGTGTCCGCGATATACAAAGCATGCTTTTAAGGGATGATAGCTACAACGATTTAGAAACAAAAACATATAATACACCTTGGGTCTATCTGTAAGCGTAAACGAGAAAAAAAATTATTTCTAAAAAAGCTTATTTGATCAAACTGTACAAGAAAACTCATCCATATTGCTTCTTAAATAACCAAAAAACCATATCAAAAATTTAGGGCTGAAAATAACTGAAAACAACGATGAAAACGAATTATTTAATACCTTGAAATTGAAGCGTGGTGTCATTTCTCTTACACCATACTGTACACGTATTCAATAGAAGCACAGATGCAAGCCAAGCATCATCTGTTTATACGACCTTGAACTACATTAGACTATTGTTCGTACGAAGTCAATGGCCATACATTTTAAAAATAAAGGTACCTTTGCGTTTTTTTAATAGTTATGACAATAAAATCGATGTTATGTTGAAGTTGGAGTGAAAAGGGCGTATTTAATAGCAGCCTCCGATCGGTAAATGAAAATTTAAGTTGAGATAAAGTCGCATTTAATGAAAACAATGTAATTACTGCAATTATGTTATGGCGCTTGAAGCTCTTTCGTAAAGGCTACTACAAAATTGAGATATTTTCTTTTATTTGTGATAAATTGGTGGTCCTAAAAAGGAGTCTTTTGAGAGACAGGAGAAAATGTATTACAGGAAAGGCTCGATGTGTTGCCCAGTTTCAAGAACACACGCCTGTAATCGTCGGGTAAATCCTGTACTGATCGGCGGCCGCTGTACAGTATGCGTCGAAGTTTGTGACATGAGAAATAATTTTTTTTTCTCGTTTACGCTTACAGATAGACCCAAGGTGTATTATATGTTTTTGTTTCTAAATCGTTGTAGCTATCATCCCTTAAAAACATGCTTTGTATATCGCGGACACCTTGTATACTAATTTTTAAAAACAATATACCAGTGTAGGCGAATGTAGAGTTGAGAATGTCTTCTGAAGAAGATATACTAATAGTATGTTACTTCGTATTAATCTTTTGAAGCAATTTCGTAATGTTTTATCACAAAAATATTATTTTTCGTTAGAACACTATATTTAACGATGATAGATCGAGTACTTCCGATGGATCGTCAGATGAATCTGAATCTGAGATAGAAAGAAGAACCATACATAAAACATAATTTTGTTGAAATAGATATGGCTTACCCAAACCTCATATGGTTAACGGTACCTTATAAGGACAATGGAAATTTAAGTAACAATCAGAGAGTATTTAATTATAAACATTCTTCCACATAAACCGCCTGAAGACTAATGACATTGAAGAGTGAAGAAGCGTAAGAAATGAATGACAGAAGTTATTTTTAATGAAATATTTTTTTATGTATAAGTAAGCTGCTACTTTATTACAGTTACATGGACACGTTATTTTTAATTTTTTATAATTTTTAAAAAAATAAAAGTTCCTCCAAGAAATTCACTTTTCTTTCTTCCAACAGTAACTTTTGCTTTTTATATTCAATTTTGCTCTGCAAATATTCAGCTTTTATTTTTGAATATTTGTTCTTCTTTGCAAGTATAGAGATATATTTATTTCATTGTTATTTTCTTCATTCCCATCTGTTACAGAACTTCTGTATCATCTTCTTTATCTGCAGATACTTTTTCATTATTATCAATAAATGAAACTACATTTACTGCATGCGGGCTATTTGGTTTATCGTCCATAAATCCATCCATAGCTTCAAAAAACTGAAACGTCATAACTCCTCCTCCGGTAGCTTTCCTGTTATCTTTATAGCTTTTATGTGTTCGAAGTAAATTTCTCCACTTTTGATTGCATGAATGACTACTCGCAGACATACCAATACTTACTAATTCATTAGAGACATTATCACACATACGTTTTCTCTTTTTTGCATGATTTAACTTATCGTAATGAGCTTCAACGGCATGTATCAGAGATACAGTTTTATTGTAACCCCAGAAACTTTTTGCTTTTCCATTATCCAAGGAAACTGAAGGTGTCTCTTGAACATTCTCTGCAAGATTGATTTCCATTGGTTCAATATCTTCATTCTCCGCAGAGTTGTTTTGTATAGTATGTTTTAACAATGCACTGCCAAAGTCATTATCTGAACAAATTAATGTGAAAAGATATCAGAAATTCGGAAAACAACATTTATTTTAGCATACCATTACTATATAATCTTTTACTATCTGCGTCTGACACAAACAAGGAATAAGTAGTATTATTTTCTGGGTCCATAATGAATTTGAACTACGCTCTGTATAATCGTTGTATGATCGTTATTGGAAACTGAGAAACATAAATGTTAGGTTACGATGAAAACTTTAGACTTAATTAAAAGGGATGCGGTCTTTATGACCATTAACATTATATTATTTGTCACGATGCTTTTTAATAATTGGAAAAAATACTTACTGTGACTAAATCAGAGTAGTTCCAACTCGAAGAGATAGCGTTACTTGCTTGCTGCTCTTCTGCGGAATTACTACTGTCTAGAACTGTAGAACTTGACTACCACTAACTACACACTAAACACTCCTTACTAGATCGTTTGTCAATCCTATCATCCGCAATCCTCTGTCAACGCATTCGCTATCTGACTAGCCTTGAGTTTCTCGAATCTGCCAATGAAGTTACTACCATAGATCTATTATTTTACTGTATAATGGAACTCTTCGTGGAAATATTAGTTATGAACGTCGCTATCTAAAATAATAATAAAGTTAAGTAAATGCATAAAAAACAAACACGTAGAAGTCTACTTTCTCGACGTTGGCCACTAATGTACGCAGCGTTTTGATGAGCAAATTGCTGGTGAGGGACGTAATACGAGGTGGAACCGCTAACGGTGAAAACTTCTCATCTTTCGCCAGAAGTTCTTCGCCTCTAGCGCGGATTTAGAAAATTACTACTTGTTGAGCAACTTGGGATAGTTTTCAAAATAGTCGTGAAATTATCAGCTAAAACTGAAAAAAAATTACTTAAGATTTCTAAAGATAAATACCTATTTCTTGGAGTTAAAAATCTGATGAATACAAAGAGGGCTTTTTCCAAATTTATTTTCATAAAAATCATTGATACCTACCAAATTCTTCATACAATAATTCTTTAACATCCCAGTTAAAATGTCTTTAATCTGCAAAAATTATCGAATATTTTATCGAAACACGTCACCACAGTATTGCACCTGGGGCACCAGACATTCAGTCACAGCTAAATAGCTTATACTGGGTGGGACAGAATTATTTAGACGATTTAAAATTGGCGCCAGAAACAAATGGCGGTAGATGGCGTGGCGTTCGTATCGCTGGCTTGTACATCAGTTAAAAGCCTTCAATCGCATGCAGCATTGGACTACCGAGCATCGTGCATTTGTAGTTAGGTGTTTTTTTAATGATTATTCGGATACATTAACTCAACGTACCTTTCGTCGTCATTTTAACATAGGAAGAAATGGACGAGTACCAACACGCCAAACAATTTCAAATTGGGTAGGATACTTCAGGCTGACTGTTTCTGCATTACCAAAGAATCCTGGTGGTCCACGAACAGTTCGTACTCCGGACAATGTGGAGAGAGTGAGAACAGCTTTTTGTTACAATGTTCTGCTAGACGACATTCCGTAGCACTAAACTCACACAAGGATTTGGGTTTTCGTCCATTTAAAATGCAAATGGTTCAACAATTACTGCCTGCAGATTTGAATCAGCCAATGGACTTTTGCACACAATTGTTAGACATTATTGAAGGACAACCACAATTTTTATCTCATCTTATTATGTCAGACGAGGCCCATTTCCACTTCAGTAGTTAGCGGAATTTTGGATATTGGGCAGAGGAAAACCCACGTTTAATGCATCAACGTCCTTTGCATAACGAGAAAGTAACAGTTTCGTGTGTAACCATACGATAAATAAATAATGCTGTTTAACACTGCCTCACTCTGTGGGATCCAGAGTTCTCCTGCGACCATCCGCGTTGCGTCAGGTCACCTCTACATCGCCTTGCTAAACTCTGTATTGCCCTGTAGACCACACAGTTTCTCTGCCAACCTCACCGATGCCCCACCTCTGTGTCATGCTGTTTGCCTTAAATTACTCCGATGCGTAGCACGAAGATTGCAGAACTTTGGCGCCCATAGTTCTCCAATGCACCCCTGCATTGTCACATGTCACCCTTATGTAGTCTTTTTTAGCTCTCTTTCAGTGTTCCCCTGTGATGAGACGGGCAGACGAACGTGACAAGAAAGTGACATTGGGCAACGGAGGTTTGCCCACAGACACTCCTCTGTCACGATTTTTAGACCTGTATCACCCTGTGTGTATTTCAGTGTTCACCTGCAACCTACTGTGTTGCCCCACATCACCTCTGTATCACACAGCTTAGTCTTGTATAGCGCTATGTGTCCCATAGTTGCCTTGCGTCCCCTGCTTTGTCCCACATTTTTTATCCGTCGTTCTGCTTTTTAATCAAAAATTCTCTGATTTGGTGTACATAACTTCAGAATTTCATTGGTCGAACATTCATTATTCAGAGCGAAAGATTCTTAGTGATGGATTTGCGTTTTGTTGTAATAATGCTGGCTACAGCGACTTTTGAAGCTGCATTGCTTGTTTGACTACAGCTTCAACTCTTCCAGTGTATTTTCCTACCGACATTGATTGGTGGATTGGTAATAATACAATGTCATCGTCCCCTAGAAGAATTAAACTCTAAAACAGATCAATTTCTTTGCTGATACTTCTTGAGTTATTTCTTTAGTTGTTTCCATCATATTATCTTGTAGACCTACGTTTAAACAGTAGATTCTGCTGAAAGTAGTATGTGTAAAGTTTGAAAATTCTATCGAAGTCTTATATTTAAAAATGTTTGATGGAAAATGGTTTACTCCAAAAATTCTTTGATCGAAAATGGCCCCGATAGGAAGGTTTTCGTTGTAAATGTAATGGTCAAATAATTCTTGACCATTAAACACGATAATTTTTTGATCAAATATGTAATTGAAAATTTTGCATGGAGGATTACCTTTAAACAATGCTTTTAGTTGAAATTTACTTAATGGAAAATTTGATATTGACCGATTTACTTGGACAAACATTTTTACTTATTGTTAGTCAATAACTTCTCGCTAAAAACCTTTCGTCGAAAATCTGACCAAATACTTTAGACTTTCACGTGCTTCTGTTATATTTTGGTCAATTTTATCATCCAAATGGTCTCGAAGTCATAGTTCCTACACTTAAAATTTCTTAGGTATACAAAAATAGCCTGTGGACAATGTTGTTAATAAAAAAATTGTATTGTTGTTTGAATCTATCTACGATGAAATTTTATCCAATTTAAGCTTCTCAACTACACCGACGTCTACGAAACGGAAACTCCTCGTCGCTTGTTACATATAACCCAAAGAATGGCGGATGTAATCTCGTCAATTTGACTTCTAATTGTTGATTAATGATCACAGGGAAAGCCTGAGAGAGACGCGTTTATTAATTATCCGTTAGAGACGTTCCTCTATACTGGGTATGATTAAGTAGATGACATTCGCCCGTCTTAGATAAACTGCCACTGTTTACTCATTAGGAGTGTTTGTATTGGGACAGGTCCAATGAGATATATCCACCCGCGCGCTAACGCCGATCGTATGTATGTAGTAATACCCCGACTGACTCTTGGGTAAATGTATGCCAGGGGCCTTCCTCTTGCACACTACAGGACTATAGAGTAGCGCATCGTCTCACACGCTCGGCTGTGTTTACTTGGGCTTCTCTCTAAGTCGTTGACAAATATACTGTTATTAAAATAGACCACTTTTGAGCAATATATCATCAGGTATAGTACTAATTTAAACCGAAAGGTTCGCGTTTACCACGGACGAAACGGTAAACTCTTACACAAACAACTCCGACATGTTTTCGTAGTAAGATTGTACAACGTATGCTGATTGATTTATTTGGAAACAAATCTTTTCACTTAACTCGCAAGTATTTCCTGGTTTGCTAAGTGCATTCTTCTAATTGCGTATAGAGATTCATTAATTACGAACATTGTAGTTACTGTGTTAATTTATTGAATGCTTGTGTATTGCTATGAAAAGGTAATTAGAGAATTAACTAAGTAACAGGATTAATACTTCACGAAACAGCTTAGAGATATAATGTTGTTTCCTTGTACTATTTTTTACTTCATTCAGATCTGCAGTCCAATGGCGTAGATAAATTCTTGCGCATGATTCCAACGACCCTAACAATCTTCTTTTAGTCGGTTTAGTTCTATGGAATGCTGTGGCTATTTTTAAACATTCTTAGCCGGTAAAGTATCGCGTACTTACCAGTTACAATACTTTGTGAATCAAACACATTTGTGCATTCACTCACGCCTTGCCCGCAATGTGTTTACATTGACAATTTATTTTGCTGCATAGTTGGCTCACGAGATACTTATTATTTTCATCCTCGATAGCTGTACAGTATACGCGGTAAAGGTAAACATTACCTAACTAAATACGTGAGGTGCGCAATCAAGTCTTATTGTGTTTTGTCCGTGGTCAATATCTTAAGAATTGTACGTGTGTTTACGTAAGAGATGAAGGGTCTACCTGGAAAATATAAGTTTGAGAAAATAAATGGAGTTCTTCGAAGCCCGGCCGTGTCAACAACAATCGTGACATTTCAACACCGCCTCGATTATATTTATTTTCGATATGCAATTATCTCTTAAATAAATGTTTATAATATGTGGTAATCAACATTATTAGTAGCTACTGTTGGAATAATTACATTTAGATCCCGGTAGAACTCGATTTAATAAGCAGTAGAAACAAAAAATAAATCCGGGGAATAATACAAACTGCTCAATTTTCCATTCAAGAATTTCTTTCGAATTCCTATAGAAGACAGCGCGTTTAGCACCAGCTAACTTCACGAACATCTGCCGCCAGTATACGCAACACTGGAACGAAACGCATCGGTTGAAGATTTTCCGAGGAAAATGGGTCTTCCCCTTTCCTCAGTGTTTCGACTCTAGTGAATTTATTGTGCGAAGGGATATAACACGTGCACGTTTATTCTTTTT
>SMLS01066667.1:0-24317 GCA_004785975.1 Popillia japonica
AACAAAATATTAAAATATTCCAAAGAAATTAGGAAATGAAGACTAAGAATTGAAAGATTTTACTGGTGTTATGTAACAAATAACCGTTCACCTGTGACACACGAAAGAAAACTGAAGTTTGTGAAAAGCTTATTTTATACCTAACATTCGTTCTCAAGCAAGGTTATGTTATTATTATTATCATTGTTTTGTAGCCAACAGTCTCGTTAAATTTCCACGGATACATTACACTAAAGATAGGAAGATATAACTTATTACTGACCTAGTGACAACGCAATAACATTTTTCTCCGGATTGGGCTCCAAAGTCAAATTGTCAACAATGCCCCTGATATAGTTCTTGCAATTTTTGGCGGTTTTCGAAGACTGCACTTTCCACTCTTTAGCTTTCTTCTCGTTATTGTAGATGCCCAAGTTTTCTATAGTAGGTGATGTTTCTAACATTGCCACTAAAACGACGAGATATAGATTACTTCTTCCACTTTCAACAAATAGAGATGAAATAACATCGTCATACGATTCAACGATCTTACAAACCTGTTATGGCCTTCGGAGAGACAAGAAATTCAAATCATTTGATAAACAATATCATGTGTTAATTAATTAAAATGCTATTTCACTTTCAACGTTAGAAATCCACAATACATTCCTAAGCAGTAAACAACAAAATGCGTTTTAAAATAAATTAAATACTTGGATAATTGCTGCTTCTTATAACAAATTGTAAGGATTATAAAATGGTTCAATACCATTGGCCGTATTCATCAGATACAATCGCTTGGTAATCCCGGAATTGTTTTGAGCTAAATGCATTATCAAGCGATTAGAAATCGGACACCATGTCATTTGTCGTTGGTAGTAAGTACAGATATGTACACAACAGTAATCTGTACATCCAAGAATCAACCCCATACGCGGTTTACCATCCGAAAAAACAATTTGTCGTGCGTCATCTAGAAAACATCTACATAATAAGATACATACTATATATACATGTTTCTAAAAATGCCGGGAAAACTTTTTGGGGCACTTAAATTATACAACCAATAAGAATCAACAAACACGTCTAATAAATTTTAAGCGCCAGTTAGCTTAATTATAATGAAGCTTAAACAAATGATGTAGAAATTTGCGCGAAATCGTATAAGATAGAACCTGCAATAATGTAATACATGGCAACGAGAATGATTTCATATATTATTGGACATTGTTTGTACACAAAAACAGTAACGAGAACACAAATTTTTGTGACGTTCCGAAGTTTGGTTTACTAATTTTAGGACAAACTGAAATTCTGTAATAGAGTAATGCTGCTAGTCGTTCATTAACCAAAAGATATGAAAAATTAATTACTTGCGTCAAAAGTATCTATTACGAATGCTACCTGAGCGCCAATTATTATCTGGAATTTGAAAAAGTGCAACGGTGTTGGACTACGACTTTAAACATAAATTAACTGCGGCTCTACATTTTCGACAGAAATATTAAAAAAGAAATGCTTGATTTCTCTACATACATCATGGTTATCCTGGTTACTTAATCTTTCAAGATAGTTTTTTCATGCATGCTTATTTAGGATGAAAACTGTGGATCTAAAAGATGCTACGTGCAAAATTTGCTGCTTGGTTTAATTATTTCTTAGTTGTCTCGACCTATTTTGGTTGTATTAACTATTAGTTTTATTAGATTAAATTGTCTCTACTTTTGGTTTCTTTTTATTTCGTATAATATCTAATTTTGTTTTTACGTTATATTTAAATTGATTTAAATAAAATATATTCAGCAACGTTTTTGTTTTTAACTACCTATCGAATCTTAAGCAAGGATGATTGTTATTTTAACACAAAGCAATTATTGGGATCATAAAATTTTAAAATGATATGCGATTAACCTACATTATTTAATTTTATACCATTTCGAAATGTATGTTGCGGTAGTAGCACCTACTAAAATGTCATCTTCATTTTAGTTGATTATTATTACTATTATACGTTCATTACCACCAGTACAACTAATTTGTTAGTTATTATTCCACTACACGTTGCGCAGTTATATAACAGGTCTAGGAAGGTAACTGTCTGTTTTTTCACTCAAGAGATTTGAGTGTAAAGCTTCAAGAAATCAGAATCGAAATGACTCCCATAACGTACTAGTAAACTTAGACCGTATTGTCTACAGTTGATTAGTACCTACTCTAAGTGGTGACTTTTCTACACACGTTCTAAAAAGAACGACGTGTAACAGTACACGACGAGCCATAGTCACTCAATCGTCATATGGCAGCGGGAGGGATGGCCATCCATGCCGCCTCCGTAGCTGTTCAACGTTAGCCGGATAGGGTTGAAGTCTCCGATCGACCATATCCCAGACATGTTCGAGCGGATTTAGATCCGGATAACGAGTTGGCCATCAAAGCATTCTTATACGGTGTTCTTCCACAAAGGCCTGTACTACAGGCGCGACGTCCGGTCGAGCGTTGTCATACATACATACCTACATATATAGCAGACGTGGGCGCCGCCGAACGCAGAGCAGGAAAACGGGCAGTAGCACCTCATCTACGTATCAGCGACCCGTCGTCCTCTGCTGTACACGCAGCAGACGTGTACGCGCTCCCATATGTAACTACGCCCCATACCATAGTGCCCTGCTGCTGGTGTATATAGCGTGGTTGAATGCACTGCTTGAATAGACGCTTACCAGGTCACCGAAGAACCAAAATTCGCGCGTCACCGACGCCCAGTTTGCATGTTGATTCGTCGGAAAACAAAATGTGAGGTGAGTGCGCTTTCCCTTTCTGCTGGCCAAACGGCTCCAAGTTGCCTTGAGGACGACGCACACAACGTTACAGTGCTGAACAGAAGGACGCGCGGGGTCGTCCCACTCGCAGTTGAAGGTGCATACGTCCTACCTTAGTTCATTCTCGTCATGCCCGTTGCACAGCTCGACAACCGACCGCTCGAGATGGCACGCGATGACACGGAAGCGGATACACCCACCATGTGTATCCCCACAACCATTCCTTGCTCAAACCCGCGCGATTGTTCCATGAAAAATCTAAATTCTAATAATGTTTAGACAAATGAAATTAAAAATCAAAAGGTAAATTTTGACAGGTTAGAATGAAGTAGACTACTAATATGATGATGATGTTAAACGAGGGCTGCTGCGGGCTTCTCTTGTATGCACGCGACCAAATAAATTGTGATTTACTGTACCAGAATTCTGTCTGCAACCACACAGAAGAGAATCTGTGACCCCAATTCTATGTAGGTGGGTTTCACAGACATAATGACCAATACGAAGTTGTTGAAAGTATCAAAAAATTTCCTCGAAATCTAAGGAAGCTCTACCGTCGTTTAGTAGAATCGAAACTTAGAATTCGAAAATAATTTGCGCCCTTAAACTTGACAGAGTTCGATCACCAATACTGCCAATCCAAATCAATCCTCTTCTGGAGTATATGACACAAATTTCAACAATCCAGCTTAATCCAGAAAAAAACTGTTGAAAGTGATTGGAATTGACCTTCATATAGTATTTCCCTTATATCCTATAATAAGCCAGAATCATTGCTAGTGACTTTTCTTAAAGTTTCCAAAGAGATAGGGATTCAGTGATAATACTAGATTCTTCAATTTTATCACGTAAAATATTCCATAGAGCGACTAGAAGGGAAAAAAAGTTCTGTTCCCAAACAGATACAGAAGAGGGAAAGGCATCTGAACAATTAAAATTAAGACGACGCATAGATTCCAAAAGAGGACGTATTCGGATTATGATAAACAGAGCCATCTGTATACAAAACGGTGTAATTTGGCTATCTCTCAGACAAATGGTCAATATCTTTCAGGAATAGAAAACCAATAATGTAGATCTTAAATAAAATATTAAAATATCTAATAAAATATTTATTAAATTTGAAAATAAAAAATAAACACGATTAGAACTCAAAGAAAAACTCAATTGAACTCAATTGATGTGTAGACTGTAAATAAAATATTTATTAATTATTTCTTAATAAATGTATAAAAAGTAAACTTGAAAATAAACACGATTATAACTTCAAAAAAAACTTAATTGGTTGGAACTAGAAGTTACTCTGACGTCCAGGGCATATATTTAATAGATACAATAGTCGCTTAAGCTGAAACGTAAAATAAAATTCATTAAATAATATTAAGTAATTCATTTTAAAATCTTTACCATATCACTATCAGGTTGTTCCTTCAAAAATAAATAAATACTCATCCAGCTATTGTAGAGAGGCATAGCTGTCTTACTAATATTCTCCAACCAATCCAATAAAAATGAGAGAAAGCTCTGAACTTGATCTTTAGTCTTAAAAAGTTTTCTGCAATGTACCTCTATATAGACCAGTGTTGAGAACAAATATCCCAAGTAAGAATATGTCTTCAAAAGTTTAGTCATTACAGTAAAAACTTCCGAATACACGTCAATACACTGCAACGCTTGCAAATGTTGATAAACGTTTATTATATCTTCTTTACGTGCACACAATATTGGCTTCGACATTCGATAAGTTAAAGACAATTGCAGAAGTGATATAGACTTCAATAGCCTAGTAGATGAACCGCTAATGAGCTTACAGAAGTCTACAAAGATTGTGTGATAGATCTTGATATAGTGACGTCTCTAAAATATTTTATCATTGTCATTATTAATAATTAGAAAATAATAAAAATGCATTGGTTAGTTTATTATTAATTTTAGTGTAAGTGACGCAGTATTTTTCGTGATTGCTAACTCCAGATATAAAGTGAGGATACGTCTAAATGTCTAAATTCGACAGATATATTTGATAGAATCAGTACTGGCTTGTTGATATTAGTCAAAATTCCAATATCAGGATATTGGAATTAGGATTCACTACACCTGTTTTTTGTATTTCACAGCAGCCTCGATACACCTTGTACATATATACTTTGTTGCAGTTGCAACACCAAGAACAGTTAGGAATTTTTTGACCAAACTTGGCACTATGAAAAGGTAGCAATTAATTAAATTTTCAATAAAAAAGAACAAAATATATAATTTAATAATAGGTTTTCCTCCTCTTAACTGCACACTCCACCACTCTTGACCGTATCGATTCTAGCAGATGGTCGATTTCCTCTTGAGTTGCTGATGGTGTTGAGCTGTTAGTGGTAACTCAAGATGTGGCCGATACAAATGCAAGCCAAATGCTCAGATTGTGCGGTAAACCGTTCGAAGTGTTACGGGGCGACCTTCATTAGCCATTGGTTGGGAATTGAGCTGCTACTAGAGAATGGGTTTCTTGTTACTAGAAATCGAAGGTGACCATCTTGCACCTTATTTGTTCTCTTCGCCTCCCGGTTTCTCTTCTGTGGCGTTCGTGACCCTCTCTAATCCACGCTTAATAGCAACGCACGATAGTGAATTGATTTCGGTTAAGACGATTTGTAATCTCTATGTATGAAGAGCCACCTTCACGCAAACCAACAATACGATTCCCCATCGAATTCACTTAATTGGCAGTCATTTCCATATTGGCATACTCTAGGCATGATCACACTCTCAAACCAACTGTAGTGTAAGAACACACTGCATCAGTTTTCTCGAACATCGATCGATGAGTGTAGCGACGACTCGAGAGATAGCATAGAATTAAGTATATAAGCGTAGCGACTAGACATATTATCCATACATGAAGTAGCAATAAAGGTCTGTAAAGTATAACGTAAGTTTTAATACGTTACTGAATTGGAACACTAATTAGCAACATATCACACAACAATCACAAGCAAAAACGATAAAAGACCGAACAACATTTCACAAAATATATACCGGACAACACTATAAAAAAATACTGAAGAAGCTGATAGATACGCCACTGCCAAATTTTCTGAAATTTTAATCAATTGCCACCTAATAGTAGTTAAACGTTTCTGCCAAGTTTGATAAAAAAATTCCTATTCCTTCTTGGTGTTGCAATTTATATGTCACAGAGTATATTTCCAGTATCGCAAACTAAATTCTACAATTAATAAAAAATGGAGAAGCTATTTCTTGAATTATATAACTCGTCATACGTATATTAAACGTATATAAGTTTTCCGTAAGTATGTATATTATTTTTGACGTCAGCATAGTTAAAAAAGTAACACACCTGTAGTTTAAGCAATATAACCAATAATGTAATTGAAGAGCAAGCTATTTCATCGTCATTACTTGTACCTGTTTTGCAAATTTCGCCAATCGCATACTCATTGAAAATAAATGCTTCAACCACTTCTCTATTACTTTTAAATTTAATCAGCAACTTGTATGTATAGTGGCAGGCGCCAATAAAAGCATCTTTTATAGTTAAAACTGGCAACAAATTTGACATCATAGTGCAAAACAGAATTCCTTCAGATATCGATGTTGGTAAAGCAGGTTCGGCTGTTAACAAATGCATCAAAGAAGTTTCAGATCGAAACGATAATGGTAATTGTTTCTTAAGTAAGATTGATATTTTCGGACATTGTAAGTGTGATAATAAATGAGCTGCTCTAAAACAAACAAAAAATAGTTTAGTAATTTCGACATTTAGCTTCTTCAAATTAAGTAGATGCCTTTCAGGAATTTCTTTCTTTGTATTAGTCAACAAACAATGCACTAACAGGTCTGCTGTATTAGTATTCTCCAAAGCATCCAAGATAACTTTATCATTTTCATAATTAGCCAAATATATTTCCAAGACAATAATTTTCAAATAAACCCTGTTTGATTTCAGAAACCATTGCAACTGTCTTAAATTATATGTTAAGACTTGCGATAAATGTGCATACTGTTCCACGGCATCTAAAATGTTATTCTCTACGAATCTAGTTGTAATTTCCGAATTTTGATTGAGAAAAAATGTTGGAAACAACAAACACAACGATTTCAGTACTATAACTGGATACTTTACACAATTTGCGCATCTTTTTACAATAGATGCTGTAGCTTCCGGTTTGCTTATTTCGTACCTAAAATTGATTAAGTTTAAATACCTACTTATTCTACAGAAGAAATTTAATAGCTAGCTATGTATAATGCTTTTCACACATTATACTTACGGCGATTGTAAACATTGCAAGTAATCTACAACAAGCATTACGTCATGGTAATGAGAGCATTTAGTTTTGGACTTCTTTATAAGCTCTATAATTTGCATAAGTTCATCTTCTAACAATGGTAAAATGCCCATATCGACAAAATCGCTAATAATATAACAAAATATTTTCATTACGCTGCAAATTAAACTTTTATTTCGTAACAACCGATACAGAGTTGTGATTTTTGCTGCATAAACTTTTGTTAATTTAAAATCATTTTCTTCTGTCGTTTCGAAAGCTAGAACTATACACTCTAAAACATTTGTTACAATTTCGATTGATGCCTAAAATTAAAAAAAATAAAATAAAAAACATTATGAAACGAGCAGTCACAAAACTTACTTTATCAAGTAATTTAGGACACACTTCATACAGCCATTCGTAGGTGCGATTAGTTCGACGTATCTTTAGGTGCGGAGTAGCCCTAAAGATATAAGCAATTTTACGTTTTGATATATTTTTAACTAAACACAAAAAACCTGTATGAGTGTTGTTACTAAAAATGTATACTGATTTTAACATTAAATGTAAGCGGCTTTAGAAATTATTTTACGTTATTTTTGTGTATGTACATGTAGCAGCACATACCATATGAACGCTGCGAGTGATCGATACCTAAAGTTGAAAATAAAAGATGAGCATAGCTAGTTTCCGCTTGTTACAACAAGAAAGGCGTACACACTATATTATACTGTGCCATTGTATTGGCGAAAACATAGCTTGTGCATCTTTATCGTATACATCGATTTTTCATTACGCTCATCGCAGTTCAGCGCTATATTAGATTCCCTAGAGCCGGCGATGCAGGGCAAAATTTCATTTCTATGGACAGCACAAGTGGAATAGCAACAAACTGTTGTTATCGCATATCAGCGAGCGGCAATCACTACGGGCGCGATGGGAATATTGAGTAGATCCTTCCGCTTGCAGTCGGCCAATCATCATCGGTTGACGAAGTGCACTCTTTATACAGTGCTGTGAACTATTATAGGTTATTAGATATATACTTTTCCTATTATAGTAAAAGTAAACTGAAAGAGACATATTTATGGATAGGTATTTGTAGATTCGTTTCTTACCATTGTCTGTATGCAGATGGGCATGTGAACTGCAGTAAAAAATACATACACAGAACACTGTCTCGCCAAACTTCTTGGAATAGCTTGTGAAAAAGTATAGCCTATTTATTGTTTGCTTCACTGTATGCAGTTTGAATTCAGAGATACACAACGAAACATTGGTTTTGATCAGTCTCATTCCTTTGTACCATAAAAAAATAATTTTGAAGTTATCTATTATGCGGGATGGAAAAAAATTGTCAGTTCTTCAGAGGCAACGTATAATCGATTTAAGAGATTGTGGAATGACAAATTAAAACTGACCGAAAACTAAAGCGTTTGCAAAATTTTGTGGGTACCTTATTTCTGCGAAAATGTGTTAAAAACTACGCGAAAAAACGCCGAGATTACGCTGATTCTCTGATAAAACCAAGCGAGCAGTTTTGTGAGCAATTTCATCAACAAATTGTTAGAAGAATGAACCTAAAATGTGATCCCAGTCATGTGAGGAAATGAAGTAAAAAGGCTCGGTTTAGTAGAAAAGTATGTTAATTGCGAAAAATAGTTTAACGTAATTTTCAGTGTCGACAAGAATTTTAACTAGATGGGTCTGATAGATTCAATTACTACTGCCGCGATCTAAGAAAGTAAAGAAAAGGTCTGCCTCGTCGTACTTAGGGAGCAAAGTGGTATTACGAAATAGCCGGCATTTAAGAATAAATGCGAATACATAAATGCCCAAACATTCCAAGTTATTTCAGAGGTACACCTTCTACCTTTTATCACCATAGCCGCAGAAATCATATTCCCACAACATAACATACATATTCACATTGAGAATTTTTGCGCGACACTATCTCGAAAGGTATACGCACGTTACCAGAAATTCAAACTAAGGCAGAATTCAAACGGCGAATTGTAGAAGCTTGAGAAAACCTTAAAGATGTGTTGCATAAATTAATTGAAAGTATGACACGCAGGCTATTGGAAGTTGTTAAAATAAAATACTCTTACTAAATGACTACAGAAAAAAATTATATATATTTATTCACAACTATATCTGTGTATATCTGTGTTTTAAAAAATTTTGTTTTTTTTTTAAATTTATTGTATTCAAACGTTAATAATGCGTTTTTTTAAGTATATTTGATATAATATAGGTATATATAAGAAGTTATTATCTCAAAATATATTTCGTTACTACCTATATTAAGTACTATCTAAATTTATAGATTATCAAATAACCTAATAAAAAAAAAATATTCACAACACTGTACCTTGTTAATTAAGATGTAAGTCCTGAGATTATTCCACATATGGTACGCAAGAAATCGAAACACAGCATTACAATTACTGTCTAATGAGCATATTGAAATACCCCAATTGGCATCTTAATATGTAAGAGTAGGTTTAGGTATCATATAAAATAGAAAAGTACAGGAAAGGAAGGTAGTTTGGAATAGTGTCGGTAATTTGGATGAGTGTGGCATTATTAAAACTACTGATGACGTTTAGTTTAATTTCTTAACATAATTCTTCTGTGTTTACGTATAGGCCTTTAGTTATACTGCAACTCTCTAGTATTTCATTTATAGGTACTTAAAAATTTCTATTTGCACATGTATGTATGTATCTTATTTCACAGTACTGTAGATACACCAACTGTATCTATCTTAATATTAGTTTAATTAATGTTGCAAATGACTTTATTAAACTTGAAATTTGTAGTTAAGCCATATTTTCACCAACACAGTGTTGTGTAGATTTTTTAGTAACATTACCCATAAGTTTTAGTAGTAGTTTAGTAGTAATTTTAAACTAATGTAGTACAGACCTTAAACTAGCAGCAGCGAGTTTACATAGTTCCAGTCGATCCGGTTCCATATAGAAAAAAAATTTTGATATGCAAAAGTCTATAATTGCGTTTGATTCCGCAAAAGTTATAATTTGCAGCGACAGGATTTGAGTAAGCATTAACGCCAAGGGAGATCTTAAATAGTTATGTTCCATGAGAGGTACAATTAGTTCACAAATACGGCCCAAGTCGAACTCAAGTTTTTTTACAAATACCACGTATTTTAAACTGTAAATATATAACGAAATGATTTTTCAGTTACTGTGTTTGGTGAAAGAAATTTAATCTAATACAAGCATTAAAAAAGGAAGAATCATTGTTCGTAATTACAATTCTCAAAAAAAAAAAAGACCTACGTATAAGCTATTGTAAATCATGCTTGAGTAACTACAATTTACAAACTGCACAAATTAATTGATTAAATAAACAATGACATAATTAACGTGGCGCACGTACTTTTCATCGGTAATTCCCGGGATACGCCAACAAATGAAGTAGCGTACTGAAATACTTACATCGTAGATATTGTACGGTAGTCGGCGTAGGGATATAATGCGCTACCTCACTCATCGGTACCTACTGGGTGCTTGCGGTGACTTACCGATAGGTTCTGCTGTCGAAAGCAAAAAAAAGTAAAAATCGTGGTTTCTACCTTAGAAATGTCATTAGTGTCAACAAATTCACACATAATCTGATAAACTTATTCGTATCGACAGATACAATGCGCATTGCAAAAAGTTATTTACTCTCTTTTACTTTCGCGATACATAATTTAAAGATGTAATAGATGGTAAGTCAATTTACCTGGAAAATAATTCATACAAAAAACGAATCAATCTAACCAACATTTTATCATCGTTACGTTTTATAAAATATGTTATATTTGCAAGAGTAAATTCGACTGCATAACTAAGCGCGCTATTTGTATTTCGTAAAAATTGATTGCTGTCTAGAAAGTGTTCTAAAATGTCCAATAATACACTAAAACGAAAAAATATTTAAATATTCTATAACCTAATCAATTTAAAATTCCGCTCACCTTGCTGTTTCTGGAGAATTATCCATCATCGCTTTAAATGGAAAATATGGAAAAATATTCTCAATCCAACTATCATTTTCTCTTTTGCTTAATTGGATATTAACCAAAATAGATTTCAGTATTTTAGCATCAGTAATAGCCAAAGACGGGAGCATTTTATTCTTGAACAGCAAAAACAGACGCGTAATACCTATTTATTTCACAATTAGCGTTTCAATTTGCAATACCTCCGAATACATTTCCGTAAGTGATTACAGCAAAAAGTTGGTTTTCTTGTTCTTGTAAACACGCGGTTATAGTTAGTAGTATCATCGTGTTTTATGTTACACTTTCTGAAATTTAGTAGATAGAATTTCATTACCTTAAAAAATCGTTCTTTTTTCACGACGCAACGTTTCAATTTTTAGCAACCGGAGATGATGTACTAATAGTGACGTAAAAATGGGAAACGTCAAATCGGAGCTTCAATCAAATGAATAAACATGAATAAATTCAACTATCATTCAAATATTGCCTCTATCTTGTTTTATTATAATTTGTTGTAAAAATTGTGTTTATTATTTAGACTAATAATTCTATTTCCTCTATAAATAAATTCATATTAATTGTGACGAGACAAAAGGATGAATTTGTTGTTTGTAATGACCACTTTACTTTTTTAAGTTGCCTACATTGGAATCGGGAACCATTCTTTCGTCGCGCGAAATTTTAAACGTTTGATTCTAAACACGGAAATTATTATAGTAGAAGCTAAATCAATTATAATTGATTGAATGCTTTATTCTTCCCTCATTGTTTTATCTACCATTTAATGTTTTCTATTATGATTATGGATAATGTATTTTGTAATTATGTACAGTGATCTTTCTTCTAATTTCGGCATAAAACTGTCATATACAGTCATAAGCATACCGGTCGTTTTGAGTCATAGGATATTTAAAGCGGTGAGGATGTGAAGGGAGCTACGCCCCACCAATACACCGTTCATAGACTCACACGCGTCCCCACTTTTTAGCGAATTTTCATACCCCTTACCTCTTCCGGGCTTTATTTATCCTATTTCTCAAAAGGACCGGTATAATCATGGTATAATGGTCATAATCCGGTAATCCCATCCCACTCGAAATTATCGGATCGGTCGAAAGCAAGTCACCAATACGTTTTATGAGGTCAAAATATTTGAATTTATTATTATTTCGCTACGTAAATTCTACATTTATCGTTAAAACTAAGTTAAGTCTGTTAAGTGGTATTTATTACATGGCAAATTTCAAAAACTTGAGCATATAGAAGGACATGAATTGAGAATACATCAGATTTCGATCTACTTCTGTACTTCTGTTTCTGTTCTGATATTTTTACGTGTTTTTTTGGTTTAATATGTATTGCTTGTTTATAAACTCAATGAACTTTATATTCATTACCTACTATTACAATTTATTTAAGTTTATGATTGCACTGGCATTGATACATACAGATTATCATTATTATCAAATATAGCGAATAATATAGGACAACAAGACAACACTCAAGAGCTATTGCATTATGACAACCCTATTAATAGCGTGTACGTACGACCATCTTTAGCCCTCAAAACTGTCAGAGCCCGGCGTGGCATTGGCTGCACAAGGTGCCGATAGGTAGTCCGAGTTATCTGGTATCAAGCACTGGTCCTGCAATTCCCACACATTGCAAGGAGGTAGCGTGTCAGTACGAATTTGGTTTTCCAGGTGTGACCATAAATGCTCTATTGGATTAATACAAGGCTAATTTGGAGGCCAAGACATGACTTGGAAGTCATTGTAATGGTCTTCAAACCGATTCATCACGATTCAACCCATATAACGTAGTGCATTATCCTATTGGTAAACACCATCCTGCGCGAATAATACTATTGTCATAAATGAGTAAACCTGGTCTACAACGACGTTGACGTAGTGCAGACGTCAGAGATTGTTATATGGAGATTATGGTACATAATGCCCCTAATGCAATAGATGCATTTTTTTCCCACGCCATTACTCCTACCACCGGCTTGGCCTGGCCGAGTCCATTGTTATAGATGGAGGGTGGTTATAATAACGATAATTCACCCAAGAGTTTTAAAAGACAAAAACCACATTTAATAATGAGAAAGTTTATAATAAATAAAAGCATTCGGACAATCTAATTGTTGCCACCTACTGACAAATGCATAACTATGAAATCTTGGTCTGACACTCTAATTCTTCTTCCTTGTTTTTGTTTGGATCATCAGGTTTCATTGCAGGGAACAGCAACACTTCCTATAAGCAGAAACAATAAATTAACAAATAACCTGCAGAGCGCATTAGTGCGTGGAAGCTGTATATATCCGATATTATAAGTTATTAAAAGAATTTATTGAAAAAGTGGAGGTATTCATATCTTAAAATTAGTTGTACATATACAGGGTGTTTTATAACGGCGTGCCAGATCTAACTTATGTTTTTTTTAAATGGAACGCTATACTGCATTCTTTAAATCTGCATACTTTTATAAGCCTTTTCATATACATAAGGGTTTGTATTCAGTATGTTAGTTCCGGTAATAAAAAAAATATACGATCTTTTTCGCACCGCGATAATAGAAAAAAAATTGATGGATTTTTAGATTTAAATGCTTTAAACGGTTAGCAAAAATCCAATTACAATTTCATAAACTTTACAACTGACAATAGTTGCGACTGGTAAGAAATATTGCAAACTGAGGTACAAGTTAAAAAATATAAAATTACAACTGAAAAAACTGACTAGCCCAAAAGTGTTTGTTTCGTTCTAAACACCACTAAATGCAGGATCTTGTTTCATACCGTTAAATTAACAAATGTATCATATGGTCGTATTGTAACCAAAGTATTAATATTTTATACCTTGATGTTGTTATTATCGGTTAAAAACATTGTCAGTCGATCTACACCAAGTCCCCAACCACCAGTGGGCGGTAGACCGTACTCCAAAGCTGTGCAGAAAGTCTCATCAACAAGTTGAGCTTCATCATCACCTGCTGCTTTGTCTCTTGCTTGCTGTTCAAATCTATCTCTTTGCACTAAAGGATCATTTAACTCAGTGTAGGCATTACACACCTCTTTCTTCATCACAAATAACTCAAACCTTTCTGTTAAACCGGGAATAGATCGATGCCATTTAGCCAAAGGACTCATAATTTGCGGGTGTTCAGTTATAAAACATGGGTTTATACAAGTTTCTTCAATAAATTCGCCAACTAATTTATCTAGTAAACGAGCTGTTGTCCTTGGTGGGGGACATTCTACTCCATGTTTTGTACACAAATCATTTAAAAACTTATTTGTTTCCGCACTTGTGAATTCGCTAGGAGATGGAAATTTTTCCTTTAAAATTTTCTCCAAAGTCGGAAGCATCTTTACTCGTTTGAAAGGTGGCGTAAAATCTATTTCAACTTCGTCACCTTCTGGACCATCTGGATGATATTTAATTTTATAAGTGCCGTGAATGCTCTTAACCATTCCAGATATTAAATCTTCAGTAATAGTCATTACATCATTGTAATCAGCATAAGCCATATAAAATTCACATGTGGTGAATTCCGGGTTATGAGTGAGATCAATACCTTCATTACGAAATTGTCGTCCAATTTCGTAAACACGATCAATTCCACCAACTACTAACATTTTATGGTAAAGTTCCGGAGCTATTCGCATGTAGAGTTGCATATTAAGTTCATTGTGGTGAGTAACAAATGGTTTGGCTGTAGCTCCACCTGCAAGAAACAGTAATGAATAAATTATCAAAATAAAATATTAAGGCAGTGTTAAAAAGATAAATATAGAAATTATAAGTAAAAAAGACTTCAGCAAAAAAATTCTATGCTAATGTTTGTACAGATTTAGTACAAAATATGATTTAACTTGTACCAGGTGTATAAGTTTAAATCCATTGTTAGATTATAGATGGCGTTAGTGTGCGTATTAGGCTACTACAGATACATCATTTTTTCCTGAAAAAGAGCATATCCGGGAAGCTCTGCTTTTTGCTTCTATTTAAAGAAGTCGGCTGCCGAATCGCAGGATTGTGACTGGTGATGAAAAGAAGATATATTTTGAGAATCCTAAACGCAACAGATCGTGCGTTGATCCCGATCAACCATCAACATCTTCCTCAAGACTAAATCGCTTCGTACGGAAGACGATGCTGTGTATATGATGGGATCAGCAGGGTATCATCTGCTACGAACTATTGAAAGCTGGTGAAACTGTTAATGCCCACCGCTACCATCAACAACTGATAAAATTGCATCGTGCTGTGCGCGAAAAAAGGCTAAATTGTCAGCAAAGACAAAGCACACGTTAAAAATGGTCCGGAATTATTTGGAACAAATAGGAGGTACTACCCCATTCCGCTTATTCACCAGCTCTGGTGAATAAGCGGCCACGCGCTCACTGGGCGGCGCTTCCATGTGATGATTTTTTTTGCCTTAATGGGATCTTTTTTAGCGTGGTATCTACAAATTGCCCAAAAGATGGGGAAAATGTGCAGCTAGAGGGAACATACTTTGAATAAATTTTTACTTTCTATAAAGAAAATGTGGTTTTCTTACTAAAAAACCGTGGATTTTAGCTTATACACCTGTGTACTATGTGGATATAATTACCTGGAATCATATTCATCATTGGTGTTTCTATTTCTAAAAAGCCAAGCTCATCAAAAAACCTTCTTATATATGAAATAATTTTTGCACGGGTGAGGAAAATATTTCTCACGCGATTATTCAATATCAAATCCAAATACCTCTGCCTGAACCTTGTTTCCTTATCCTTCAATCCAAAATGTAAATGAGGCAACATGTGTAAACATGGTGACAATAGCTTTATTGTTATTGGTCTTATCGATAGCTCTCCTTTCTTTGTTCTTGTAGGCGTACCTTCTACACCTATTATATCTCCTCTACGTAATTTGTCCGTATCATTTTTAAATCTCTCTTCATTGATATAATTTTTGGCTGTCGCCATAACTTGTATTTTCAAACCTTCTCCTCTTAAATCATAAAATATTAATTTTGCACCAGATTCTCGCATAGAGTGAATTCTGCCAGCTACCGTTACTACCTCATTTTCAAGTACTTCTTCATTTTGTAAATGTGAGTATTTTGATATAAAATCTTCAAGCGAAGTGCTGACATGAAATTTATGTGGGTATGGATGTTCA
Organism: Popillia japonica; assembly: GCA_004785975.1. Taxonomy (NCBI): domain Eukaryota; kingdom Metazoa; phylum Arthropoda; class Insecta; order Coleoptera; family Scarabaeidae; genus Popillia; species Popillia japonica. The sequence goes on from SMLS01066667.1 coordinate 16,280, forward strand.
TCAGCACCTAAATCTTTTAACGCACTAACAGCTTGGGTACGTAATTTAAAATATTCATTTGGACTAATATTTTCTTCAACCTCTTTCTTTGATTTAACTTGAACAGGTTGTTTGGCAGCTTTTTCAGCCTTTTCTTTTAATTTTTGCTCTGCTTTTAATCTTCTTTTTAATTCACTGTAAGAAGAAATAATAATAATTAGTGAAAATGTTTTAGTATGAGTCATCTTACCTTTTAGCTATTTGTGAAAAATTTCTTTTAACTACAAATCTCATTGAATTAATAACTTGGTTCATTTTACAGGTTACTTGCATATAAGTACAATTTCTATTATTTTTAATTACATAAAATTAGTATCTGCTTTAAATGTAACTTACTTTTTTGATAAATTTTCACTATTTTCATCAGCCATATTATTTATTTTAATTATAAACTTTTAAATACAGCTATTTTACGAACACGTTTTGAAAAAGTAGATTCTGGTAGAATGTAACCACGACAGATGGAGAGATGTTGGGTGGACAAATTTGTGTTAAGTTGGCAAGTTGTGGCAAGTATTGCCAGAAGTATTGCCAATTCCGTTGATATTTGTTCTCACAACGTGATTTAAATTTTGTAGATATCCCAAGATTCTCAACTAAAAAAATTACGAATCAAAGAAAAATATGTATGCTGATTACATTATTTTCAAAAACAATAAGAAAGAAAATTATATGAGTAACTAAAGTAAATATAATAATCCAAAACGCCACTATTTCTAAAATTGAACAAGATTGCTCTCAGAAATTATACTGGCACCAATGACGCGCATTTAAGTTTTTCTTATTGGATAACTCATTCGAAATGTCAGATTTTTACACATGTCTGTTGTAGATTGTAGGTTAGATTTATTTTTTTGTTTAGTTTATTTGGTGAGCGTAGTTAATTAATTTAGGTGTGTAAAATATAATAAAATGGATAGTTTTAATTTACCTGATGATATCAAGGACAATGTGGAAGTGGTATATTTAGATGACGACGAAGAAATCGACGATGAAGATGACATGGATCAAGAGATAAGTGCTAATGAACACTTAACTGCAAGTGAAGAAGATTTAGATACAGACGTCGTAGATCTATCGAAATTAACATTTAAAAAGCACACTATGTCTGTATTTACGTGTGATATAAGTAATGATGGCTCCCTAGTGATCACTGGAGGTCAAGATGATATTGCGTATGTTTGGAAAACTTCTAATGGTGAAGTATATTTAGAATGTACCGGACACAATGATTCAGTGACAGAAGTCGGATTTAATCATGATAGCCAGTATGTAGTTACTGGAGATATGAGTGGTTTAATACAGGTATGGAACGTTAAAGAAAAGAAGTTAGTGTGGTGTTATGGTGGCGATGATTTAGAATGGTTAACCTGGCATCATTTAGCAAATGTTCTGGTTGCTGGCATGGAATCTGGAGATATATTTATGTGGCAAATTCCAGAGGGAAATTGTAAAGTTTTAGCTTCACATGGTGCTCCTACAAGCTGTGGACAAATTTTACCCGATGGCAAAAGGTTAGCTGTTGGTTACACAGACGGGCAAGTAAAATTATGGGATATGAAAACTGCTGCAGTAATATGGCAGTTAGGAGATCTAGAAGATGTTACTTGTTTGGAAATAAATCCTGAAGGCACTTTAATAGCAATTGCACCAAAATCGCATGTAATAAAGGTTTCCGATGGAAAAATTATTAGTCAGTTTTTAAATAAGGAGAAGGCTGATATTGAATCACTTATATTTGGTAATGATTTGGATATCATAATAACAGGCTCACTATCAGGTCAATTATGTTTGTGGGATATTGGAAAGCAAGCACTCAGACACGAAGCAGATCTAAAATGTCCAGTAACCAGTATAAAATGGGGTGGAAATAGTAAATTATTAGTCAGTACAACTGATGGAGATATCTACGTGTGTGATGTTAGATCAGGGACATTGATCGAGACTTTAACAGGACATAAGGATGACATCTTAAGTATGTGTGTTTCTAAAGACAAGACTTTTGTGGTTTCTACATCTGATGATTGTACTGCCAAAATTTATGAATTGAAGGCTGAATAAGTCAGAATTAAATATTTGTGACCAACTCTTTTTATCAACTCTATTACTATTGAATACTAAATTTTGATTGCTCTTTACAAATAAATATAAATGGAAGTTCTTTAATAAGATTTTTAAAGTCATATTTATAATTAAATTATTGTTTGTACAAAATGTATTTACAAAATACCTACATACAATACATACCAACATTAAAATAATTCTGAATGGGACATGTTTATGTTTGTACAATAAAGAATATTGCTGTTTTTGCTGCTTATTTTTTATTGCCTCAGAATTTGATTAGTGCTATAGGAGATAATGACATAGACTTTATTATCTATAATTTTTGTTAAACGAGTTGTGGGGGACAACAGCCACGTATTCGCTTTAGCGCTACTATTTTGAACATGAGCATATTCATATTTCAAAACGATACTATATACTACTTCTTAAAAAATACTAGAAGTTTTTTACAAATACAGCTGACTTCAAAATATACAAAGATGGAAGGGCAAGTAATTCATAATTCTTAAATATTAATTTACAGAAGTCTATTTTGTAGTTGAAGCACTGTCCTTAAACAACCCTTCTGTAGTATAAACACCTTAGACGTACACAGCACCACCCAAAAAAAAAAATACCATGTGGCAGTCGAGACCGCACACAGGCGTGATAAACTGCCCTGGCCTGTTTCAACGTTCCACTCCGAGACACCACCTTCAAACTGTAAAACAAACGTACGACCGATTCTGATAGATCGTCAGTGTGAGAATTCCACGATAGATTACTATCGATGACAATTTCTAAAAAAAGAGCGTGGTCGACACAGGTAAGTCGTTCACCGTTGTGCTCACTAGTGAGGTAGCTCGTAAGTTGAAAGGTACAATATGCAATTTTTTTGGTGTTTATTATTAGATTATTTTGTTGAAACCATTCATTCATAATTCTGCAATTGGGTTCTAGGTTATTTTTAAGATCTTCGCATGTTTTCTGTTTATGCCACAGAAAACATGCATAAAAAAAACATACAGGCCATCGGCAATCCCCGGGAAGTCACTGACGTACAGAAAGAAGAGCAACGAACTCAAAACATAACCTTGCGGTACACCATGTGCAATTGTTCGCCAAGGTGATGTAATTTGTGTTCCTGTTGAATCAGGCCGCGACACACTCCTGTCCGCCAAGTGTGACCCCAATAAATGTCGGACTACACCTCACCATATCACTTCAAGCTTCTGCCGAAGGACGTCATTGAATAAAGTTATTACCCTATTACTGAGACCACATATAATAATAATAATAGAGTTTATTAAGCAGCAACATATGTAATTTACATGGTAAAGAGTATAATCTAAACAATAAATCAATATACCTGCCTAATTGGATCGGAATCATCTGAACGATGCTCTTCCTTCAGATCCATCAGTAATGAAGAAAAATTAACAAAAGATGTGCATACATTACTTATCATACTCTCCTTAATAGACTAGCAATCAAAAGACAAGAAAGAAAAAAGAACAATATATTATACCACATCCACACGTACCGGTCGACCCAATAGGCACAGCAGCATGACAAGATACAACAATCCCACACGAAATTATCTTAATCCCTGAAAAAGATGTCCTTTATACTTATTCTTGAACATAGTACAGGACAAAGATCTGAGGTTTATAGGAATAGAATTGTAAACAATAGCGACGTTATAAGAAAAGGACCGTTTAAAAATAGCAGTATTAAATAGGGGCGGAGTAAGTGCGCCCTTAAATCTAACATTAATATTGTGAACATCAGTTCTAAAGGTCAGCTTTCGGTGCAAGTAAGGGGGTACTCCAAATAAAATTAAATTATAAGAGAAACATGCAAGGTGTAATTTCCTTCTCATAATCATATTTAGCCATCCCACCCAAGCTAGTGTATGGGAAATATGCTGCCTCTTCCTAATATATCTTCTATAAACTGATTGGTGGCACGCCCTGTAGAGCTTCCCTTCATGTAACCGTCAAATTTGTGTGGATAATTACTGTATCGCAATAAAAATGTGACCATCCTATTGTATACCTATTAGTACTTCTCACATATGGTAGATATGAGAGCTATTGGCCTGTAATTCTTAATATTAGTCCGATCGCCATGCTTTTGAAGAGGTTTTATGATTGTTGATTTTAATTTTACAACACATCCTACTGGAAGCAGCATGTTCACAACGTGATCCAATATGATCCATTCATATTGGCCAATATGAATGGATCATATATTGGTGGAATTCTTCGGAAACAAAACATGAAAACCCTCTTCTCACCTTCAAATAAAAATCTCTCAAATACTTCCTTCGCAGAAGTACACTCGCCATATTCTCTCGCATGAAAGCATCGTTGAAGCTCCATATGATTGTGGTTCGATGTACACTCATGGTAAGTAACGACCGAAGAAGAACCGGTACGTTTGCATACTTTCTTCAGCATACTCAGCCTTAGCAAGATATTTTGTCGTCATGAAACATACGCAGAAACTCAAAAATGGTGGCGGTTCTCCATACAATAGTGTTTGAAAAATCACCCTTTCGGCTCCAATAACCATCAATATTCACTGATTTTGCATTTCTTTGTCAGAAGGTTTTCGCCTCTAGCGTAGTTGCTTCGTCGAGCTACTGAGATGTTGTGGTACCTTCTATTCACTTTTTATTTCTGAATAAGCCATTTACATTAGTGGAGAAACATGTTACACTATTATGACATGATCATCTTATGTCAGAGGTCACGTGAGTTTTGTTTCTAGTGAAGTAAAACCCCTGTACTTGCAAATACCTAAGCTTTGCAACACTATACCGGTCGTTTTTAGAAATAGGATAAATAAAGCCAGGAAGAGGCAAGGGGTATGAAAATTCGCTAAGAAGTGGGGACGCGTATGAGTCTATGAACGGTGTATTGGTGGGCTGGGGACGTAGCTCCCTTCACCTCCTCACCGCTTTAAATTTCCTATGACTCAAAACGACCGGTAGAATGCATTTTATTACACAAATTTAAATTTCATCAAATTACAAAATAAGTCCCTCTGGAAAGTGTCAAAACAAAACTCCAATTTACAAAAAATAAGTTTCATATTCTTAACACACGACTAAATAATAAGTTCAAATAAGTATAACATATTTCGAAAACAACAAAAACTAGAATCATAATAATAAAGAAGAACAATTAATAATATAGAATAATATAATACTGGAAGATAACTTTGATGTATACATTAGGGCTGGGCGATACCGGCATTTTCGGTATCGGGTATCGATACTTACCGATGTATCGGTTCCGTCCGCGGTATCGATACCTAAGTATCGTAGCTATAGATACTTAGGTATCGATATCAAGGTATCGGAGGATCGATACCGGGAATGGTATCGTGTACTGGACGATGTAGCGATACTTCGCCCAGCCCTAGTGGGCACACCAGTTATTGCAAACACCGACTGGGAGTCCTACACTATTGCCCGGTTTATGAAACGTCAAGCAGCAGTTATCTGCTCAGTATCTGGCGATTTAACAAAGACAGTTGTTGTTAAATTGCCAGATACCAAACAGATAACTGCTGTTTGACGTTTCAGAAACCGGGCGTATCATGTGTAAGTATAAGTACATGATGTCCATAAAGGATTTCCACCGACAAAAAAATGCGAATGATTGTTATAAAATAGACCCAAATAATGTATATTCTGATATACAGCTATTAAATTTTGAGGTACTCATATTGAAATCTCAGCGGAATTCCTATACAATAATCTGTTACAAGTTCCACGAACTTCAAAGAAGTTCATATATTATACCTAGCTAGTTTTCTTGCCTTAACTGGTCAACGTTAGTTTTATTAACGTTAACCTTTAAGAAAATATACTATTTTCAGCTATTGCATATAATGTATATGTGCTACATAATTATTTATCCAGGTATCGTAGGCATCGATACTTACGTATCGCAGGAATCGACACTTAGGTATCGATATAGGTTATTCAAGGTATCGGAGGATCGATACCCGGAATGGTATCGAGTACTGGACGATGTATCGATACTTCGCCCAGCCCTAGTACACAGACATAAACGAAACTTATGAAATAATTGGAAATTACATATGTATGTATGTTAGTTGTGTTTGTCAGCGTTTAGAGATCTTGAGTTTAAAATATAAAATTAATCAAAGTCTGAGACACAGTCACATCTATATACTTAAACGTGTGAGTAAAACAGAAATTTCGATGATTCAAGGAACGTTGTTTCCAGCACGGTAATTTCTGTTTGTATGTATATGTAGGTATATGATAATATATATTATCCATCACCAAGCAATTTCTTAAATGGAAATGAATGTTTCATTGAGGTAATTCACCTTTATTTTTTAAAAACCAATAGAAACAATATATTAAAATGGGGTGAATTAAAGAATTATCTTTTGATATTATTTCTTGAACTTGTGTTACAGGCATATTAATTACTTCGATAAGTTCATCATCGATACCGCCACCTTTATTAATTTTCATCGCTTCCGTCACTTCACAGTAATAGATATGTGTTATTATTGTGCTATATTCATTTGCAGGAAACGAATGCACCTTTTCTAAGCTCGATACATTAACTTTATAACCACATTCTTCTAGGATTTCTTCAGCAACTATTTCTTCTAAAGACGCTTCTTTATCTACTGTTCCAGCGCATAATTCTAATGAAATACCAAGATCTGGTGAATATTTCTTTAGATCGATTTGTCCATATCTATCGTTTTCTGCGACATTGCTGAAATACTTAGCTGCTCGAAATTGTTTCACGAAAACTAATTCGTTTTTGGAAATATTATGAATGATAACTGCAACGCAATTGGAGCTTGTCACAGCGTATGAAATTCGTGACTTTCCATTTAGTATGTAATGGACACTAAGGGCTAGTTCATAGCTATCCGTTTGTCCGTCTGCGTTTATACGTTGACGGATGAAAATTTTTCTGCGGTTCATAGCGTTGCGTCTGTAACGTACGTTTATTGACAGATCACTTTCCTATGCTAACCGTTTTGTTGTGACAGGTCTAACCTCACTTTTTTCGTAAACGGATGAACGGACGCGTACAAAGTTCAACGTCGGTCAACTTTATCCGTTATCGGATAGACTGTGAAGCACATAAAAATAACGTGCTGTGATTGGTCAACGGACAAACGCAAACGGACAAACGGAGAGCTGAGAACTCCCCTTAACAGGTTTAATATATTTTGAACTTTGTAATGGTCTCACAACAATATTTGTTATATCTTGCATTAACGACTTTTGCACAAATTTCTATTTCGGTAAATAATATCTTATCTCTTAGTTTTTAGCTATTCAATCGTATTTCTGACAATATTGCTGACCAATTCATGACGTTGTGACAACTAAAATATTTTTATTCAAAAATGTCAATTTGAAGGGTTTTATATGAATAAATAAATAAGTAAATAAATATAATATTTATTGAAATTATGAAAAATACAATTGTAGTACATAAGTACCATGTTATAAATAAGTCTGTAATTTACTTTTACTTAAGAGCATACTGGATCACGTGACAAAAAATATTCACGAGAGAGAACACAAAGTTCTATAAATGTTAAACGTTTATGTATGTCATAATGTGTCGTATTTGTTGGACATCATCTACCTAATCTATGTAGGTACCTAATGTATGTATCTATAATATTATGTATTGGTTATCTTAAGATTCGACAAATTTATACACCGTGAGCAATAATGTTCTATTTCTGAAGTTGCCGCTTTCTTAAACGTAACAACAATCATTTATTACGATGGTACTTACCTAACATCTAGTTCTTGATAGCGAAATAACACTTACGATTTTATTTATCACATATTTTTAATGGGAAAGAAGGCAGCTTTCCACTCTGTTAGAATTTGATGTCATATTTTCAAATTTAAAATAATATTTTC
>ML218352.1:495-18677 GCA_004785975.1 Popillia japonica
GATATGCTGTTTGGTATTGGTCAATAAATTAAACTGACGGCTTCGTAAATTGGGAGGTAGATGTTCGAATTTTGAAGCTTCTGATTCGGATATCGTGTTGTGTCCGTTTTTTTTTCTGCCGCTTCCGCTTACGAGATGCCTATTCCATTGGGAAAAATTGCCAAACATGAATTGGCCCCCAAATTTTAAGATCAAATAGGCAATATTTTTCAATAATTAATTACGTGTCAGTTTTGCAAAAAATTCAGATTAAAATTCTATTTTCTTCTTAAGAGACAAATCTGTCTTTTATCTTAACACCTATTACCTACATACAAAGCAGAAGCAAATGAAATAACTCCCGGTGCTTATTGTTAAATTTTAACGGGATAAGTGTCACGTTACGAAGTTGTATTTGCAAATTCCAAAGCCGCTTTTTTTCCATCTCACAGCTCCCGTGTTATAAAGACCCTACAAACCGCGTACCAGACTAGTACATCGACAAATGAGCATCCCCGCTTAGCTATTGGCTGAATCTTTAGGGTTGCTATCACTACTATGCGGATGGGGGCCACCTGATTGGCCGGCGAACGGTGTGGGCGGTAACCAGGGTGCATAATGTTAGGAGCTCGACGGAGCACATAACGAAATTATGTTTGCTTTGGTGAGCATATTATTTTTCAAGTGTGTGTGACTGTGAATTATTATTATCTGGACATTTTTAGTGGTGTTTATGTATCAAAATGGGCAAAATTAAGTAATCTAATTGGAAAGATGGAAGTTGATGGTACCAGCACATCTAGTGATTCTAGCTCGTTACAGTATAACAATATCAACACGAATTTCTACACGGAAAATATTTATTTGAGTCAAGGTGCAAGAAGAGCTGAGTTTGATGGTTATTTCGGGAAAGATTTTTACGGTAAAAGTGACAAAAATCGGGGTGATTTTTTCGCTGCTAGTAAAAAGGATAATTTTCCTGCAACTACTCTTAATAGTACCGCAAATAGTAATAACAATAACGGTTTAAAGACTAAGAGTGAGGATTTTGCTAAGAAGACTCAAAGTTATCCTTTCGTTAGCGGGTATAGTAAGAAATTGGACGATTTTGTGGATAGCATGAAGACTTTAGAATATTTCAATAAGAAGACTGAAAACAGCAACAGCATACATCTAAATAATGTAGACGGATTTGGAAAAAAATCGATTAGCTTTTCGCCAGATCAGGTAATTGCATTTCCACAATAATTTAATTTTGTTACTAAGTTACCTATATTTTGAAGAATACCTAAATAAAATCGGAATAGAAAGCAAACTATTGGAGAGAAGTATAGGGAGTATTACAGCAAATCGACTTAGAATTGAATTTTGCATGCAACAGTGTCAAATTATACAGGGTGTTCCATTTGAAAAAATTGAGTTTTCCTAGTTTAAAAATTGTTTGATATAGTATAAATTTTTGAACACCCTGTATGATATAAAGAAAAAATGTTACTACGTTTTGATGAAACAATGTTAGTATTTGGCAGTTTTAAAATATCAAACCTCTGGCACTTGCAGTAAGTCACAATTTAATCAGTTAAATATAACGGTGTAAATTTCAGAATTTTTATAAAAATTGTAATACCTTAGAAACAGTTGAAGATAGGTATAGGAGACCCTAGTTGTAATCGTCATAGAATTTGATGCTGAATTCAAAAACGTAATAATATATAGAGTGTTCCATTTAAAATAACAAAATTCGTGGCGACTTATTCCGGTTAACCGGAAGTGCAAGAAACTTGAAAATATTTTAGAAAGCGAGTAAGTACCAAATTATTGCGAAACCAAAACTTTCAAAACTGAAGTTGTTCGTTAAGTCCGAAAACTTCTAACTAGCCAGTTCCTTGGGAAAGCCTGTATAGGATTTTCTATCTCACCTTTCGTGTTTTGTATCTGAATTATTAGTTAAGATATTCTTGTTTCCAAATTTGCACTCAATGACTTCAAAACTTACAGATACTGATGCAATTGGAAATAAGAAAGTAACTACTTTTAAGTTTGAAAAGTTTTTAACACCCTCTGATGATTCGTCTCAATTAAATTACATTTTAATGACTGAATAATTTTGTAATCGAACCAGCATTCCTATTTTTATAAATTTTTTAGCCCACTAGGTAGTACTAAATTTATTTTGAACTAATTTTGAAGTGTTTATTGCGTTTTGGGGAATATTATCAAACCAAAATAAAAATCCAGTAAGGACATGTGGGTAACCAGAAAAGGTACCCAAATAAGCAACAAAATGATGTCATGAAATCATAATTTTTGGGACTCCATGCATAATTGAAAATCAATTTCGCATATGCGCCAAAGAGATGTGCATACCTAATTTTTGCAAAATATTAAAGTCCTTACTAAATATAGCAGCTGCAACATGAAGTATCTACCTACCTAGGTATATAAAAAAAACATGTAGGTATGGCATAAGCAATATTGAAGTGTTAATAGAAAAATGAACTCTATTAAGTGAAAAAATTATAGAAAATTAAATGTCTTCGTTCTTTGCAACGGTGGGCCAATTCAAAATGTCTTTCCAAAAGTCCTAAGCTTCTTCATTTTGGTTCCCAAACTTATAAGCTTTTTTCATATACCTACCTACCTACCTACTCTATTTTCTTTTCCGCCAGGCATACTAGGATCTACTGGTATTACCAGTCGTCATCACTCCTGGTAGTAGAAGTCGAAGAGTATTAGTAAAAAGTCCACCAACATATTCTTTGGCTACAGTAACACCTTTGCCACCTTTCCGCACTGAATAAGCAGTGATAATGATATTTTGAGATATTGAAGCGCTATTTTGCACTTCGAAGTAGGTACCTACTGATATAGCAGGTGTTTCCACTGAAACTGAAAGGCATGGACTAACGTTAGTTTTGCACTCAGTCGATATTTTCTGGCCGTGTAATGTACCTTTAAGATGCTTGATTAACGTTTTTTGTGTGTCCAATTGATAGACCTATGTCTTTTATGCATTATTTTATGTGTAACTTAAATATGCCAAAAAGTGGATGTGTGTGTTTGGTGTTTCTGAACTGGTAGCCACTCAGTAGCACCTCTTCTTCCAACACACTTATTAGAACAATTACAAATTCCATAAGAGTAGATAGCGTTGGGTTTATCATTTATACATTATTAAAGGTTTAATATTGTTTTCTAGGGTTGTGGCATAAAGTACCTACTTCAATTGAATGTCATTATATCGAATACTGAGTTTGTCAAACTGATTGTGTACCTATGCCTTTACCTAAGGGCAGTTGTGATTCTCAATGTTTCCAGATATGTAAATAAAAAGTATGCTCAACAAGAAGGCACAAAATAAAACCTAAAAAATAAATTATTTCACACTCCTGGACTAGATAATTAAAAAATATTTTATTCAAATTATTACGCATTTTATTTATTTTTATTAGATTTTTTATAAAAAGATATAAGGCAAAACTAAGCAATTATTGAAAATGATTTTTTACCAGCTACTCACATGATGTATCAGTATCAGTAGATCGTTGTTACTTATTTTACTTCTTGTTTGGAGTACCTACCTAATAGAAAAAAATGCGTTCTTCTTTCTTATTGTTTAAGTTCCCCTTTAGTGTTAAATTAGAAAGTTTAAGATTAAGACGGTAAAAACAAAAAATCTATTGCATATTTCTTTTCTGAAATATTTATGGATACGGGTAGGTATTTTTTATATGGGAAAATATAGATAGGTACATTTTTTTTAAAAGCCTTTAATCTGATTTTTGCGAAAGACAACGTCTATAAGCATCGATTTGTCTATGTGGCGAATGAACTGTGTGCCTAAAATTAGACAGATTATAAAAAATGTATACCTATTTATTACAGAACTAACTTGAAAATGAGACAGGGTGTTAATTATTGCTGTTTCACAAATCGTTAGGGTTGTTTTCCAATCAAAATGAATATAATTTTTATATTTTTAAAACCAAGATAACGCCAAGTTGTGAGTATGATTACCTGCATACCTTATATCTAGTTACTTTCAATAACAGTAACTAACTAATTCAAGCGTTTATAGTTTAAAATATTCACATTTATTTACGTATGTACCTATACATGCAGCCATATATATAGATATATACTTCCTGTTTTTGAAGATTAAATATGTACCTATATTAAAATAGTAATTTAAGTATCTTCTTATTTTGTTATTTGATATCATTACAGTAACACGTACCGATAATAATATAATTATATCACCTTTTTTGGAACGATATCGCAGTTTTAGGAAGTGACATCCGAGTTGATACAAATTCCATGCATAAGTGTGCTTTCATAGAAACGTTATACGCAATCATTAAGAATAATGTTTATATACATTTCATATGTGTCAAGTGTGTTTGGTTTTGTTTATTTATTTATTTATTTAAACATATGCGCAAATCAACAGGACAACCTCAAAATACGCGGCGCCCTTTAAAAAGATATACTTACATATTAATATACATACATATAAATATACAGTGGTGGATATGAAAATAGAGCCACTCTAAGAAAAACAATTTTCTTTGGTGAAAAAAAAGCATAGAATTTGAGACAAAAGTAAACAATCTCAAATATATTTATTCTATTTATAAACAAGAAAATGCAGGATTTGTTAAGTAAAATACTGTTTTTCAATAAAAAGTGCTAAAAGATATCAAAAATTGACTGGTGTCTGTTGGCCATAAAAATAGAGCCACAACAGAATATAATTAATAATCATCTTCGGTACTACAGCTGCTAATATTTAGTTGCTTGCCCTTTGTTAGATATAACAGCTGTACACCTCCTTGGCATGGATTCAATCGGCTGTCGACACCTAGGTAGCTGTTGAAATGGCATACAATTCTTTTTGGACTATCTCCCATAATTCAGCCTTGTTCTTTATTTTGTATCTCCCGACCGCTCTTTTTAATTCCTTCCATAGATTCTCTATGGGATTTAGGCTGGGAGACTGTGAGGGCCATACTAATAAGTTTATTTTTTCTTCCACAAAAAATTTTTTGCCATACGCGAAGTATGCTTGGGATCATTATATTGCTGACAAAACCATTTTAACGACATATTTTCTTCCGCGTAAAGCAACATCATATTTTGAAATATGTTAACATACTCATTTTGGTCCATATTCCCTCTGATCCAATAAATTGGACCGATTCCAGATCACGAAAACGCACCCCACAGCTTAATATTATCACCACCATGATTATTGGTCTTTTTCGTATATTTAGGCAGCAATTCTGTACGTGGTAGTCTTCTAACATATAGTTTACCGTCGGAACCCATCATATTTATCTTAGTTTCACCACTCCACAAAATCTTCTTTCATCTATCAATGTTTTGCGCGCCACTCCAATTCAGATGTTCCTTCGCAAATCTGAATCAACTTTTTATATTTTCGGTGCTCAGTATAACGACACCTTTCTGGTGACCCTTCCATGTATGTAGATAGTTTTCCTGTAATCATCGGCGAATCGTACCTGTCCTAATGGTTAACTCTAATTCTCTTTTAATGTCTGTAGATGATTTGAACTGATCTGCGCGCGAAACATAAACAATTTGTCTATCTGTTTAAGGCATAGTTTTTCGCTTCGATTCGCGATTTTCTTTAGCGTTTGCTGGTTTTAATGCATTTTTAACCATTTTCTTTGAACAACCTACAATATTTGCTGTTTTGCGCTGCGACATTCCCTGGTTATGCAATGTTAAAATGTGAGTCACTTCAGTCGAAGTGCAATGACGTGCTCCTCTCATTTTAAGTAAATCTATGTAATGTATTAGGAATTCTATGGTTCTCAATAAAAAGTACCCTTACCTGATGTAATCACAGCAAAAACACGTGCAGTAAACCTTTTGCTTAAATCACTAGATCTGCGTTGAGCAAGTGGCTTTATTATTGTGACCAAAACGAAATTTCGGGATTCATTCAAAATGGGAATTCCCACAACATGCCTACGCTATTTTGCTGTCATTTCGGTAACTTATGCTTATAAACATGTTTATAGACTTCAATAGGTAATAAGAGGCGGTGTAATTACCGTATCCTACTTTGTTATTGCGATAGATGTACCTATGTTTTTTAACCCAGTGGCTCTACATATTTTCTTGTCCACCACGGTACATATATAGACACACATATTTTATATGATGTCAGCAATATTGATGTTACATGAATTAAATGAAATGCAGGTGTGTACATACCGATTCAAATCATACAAGGCAACAAATAAAAGAAAATTAAGTGTAATGACCAGATCAAAAATTTGAGGCGGTATTTACGTAATCAAACTGCACATTAGCACATTGCACTACACTCGATAAAAATTTTCTGTCCTGTTTTGCTCGATATAGTAAGTTTAATTTTCAAATAGGATATGTATGATTTTGACTAAACTGACCATATTGTGGTTAAGATTACTATGGGATAAAACTGACTTTGAATCATTTTGAGCATTGTAAGCGATACAAACGACCAAGAACACTACGAAATCATATCAAACTAAATTTTGGCCACTTTTGGCCAAGTGGAGATGTCTGATTTTGTATGAACGCTCCTCACTTATAAACTACGTTGAACTCTAGAGTTTGTTATGTTCTTAAAATTAAAATTTAACAGAAGGTGTACTTGCTGCATCAATAGTAGAAATACTGATCTCTCAGTGGGAGCAATTATGTAATAAAGGCAGCAATGGACCATTACCAAATTAATTAAAAATTTTCTGAAATTAGAAATACATACACTTTCGACGTTTTACCTACTTTGACAACTTAGTTTGACATTACAATGAATATTTTGATGCGTTGCTATAGCGACTACAGTTATTTTTTTTTTGTGACGGTAAACAAGTTTGAAATTTTATCCCTCTTGCCAGGTAACAAAATGTAACTTTCTGTGAAATCACTTTTTTTACACTTTTTTTCCAAAATGATAGTTATTAATATGTGCATTGTACTGTTTCGTACGATTTCCGCGATTTAGCTGGGAATAATTTTAAGTGATCTTATACTTTCACTGCTTCTACTAAATCCGATAGAGTGTAAGAAAATTCAGAATTAAAAATGTTCATTTTTGAACTCTGAATATTCAAAACAACTTTTAAATGTAATTACAGAATTAAATTGAGAGACACTTAATTACTTCAAATGTTTCCTTAGCATCGCCGGCCAATAAGCCCAAGGTCTGTATATTAGAAGGTTACCTCGTAACTTTTTAACCAATCAAAAAAAAGGCCGCGAAGGCATCATCATGTATGCTCTTTTTAAAAAGTAAAGTAGTGCATATACTTATGTCAAAATAGATATGTCAACACAAATTGCCTTTAAATACTCTAATACCTACTATATGTCAGGTAAAAGTGCTAGGAACTATATAGCTGGTTGCAAAAGTAATACATACATTAAAAGCGAAAAGAGAAGGAGAACAAATAGCATTTCATAAATTTCCTAATAATATACATATGTAATACATTAGAAATCCATCGATTGCAAAATGTCAAAGGATAAAGGAATTTTCAACTGAATATAAAAGAAGCAGTAAACATTTTCAAACCGAAGATTGCAAAAGAAGCAAGCTTTTAAATAGATTACCACGAAATTTGAAAAACAAAATGGTAGGTCTTTTTATTTCTACAAATATTATCTTCTTATTGACATTTGTCAAAGCATATGTTGTTACTAGTATTTCGCAATGATGATTTAATTGTATTTACAAAAATGAATTTTGTGAGAATATATTACTGGAACTACTTCATCTTTATAATGAGGGTTTCCGGGTGTTGACCGTGTCATGGTTAGTAAAATATATACAGTACAAAATAAAAAATAAAATGCACAAGATATACAATAAACTCGACGTTTCACCACCAATGTAAGTGGCTTCTTCAGGAGCAAAAGGGGTTAACTGGGTGGGTACCAGAAGGTCACGGTAATTCAACTTCATCAACACTTCATCTTATTATTAGCAATTCCAACATTAAATGTACTAGCTTCAAAACCACAAACCGTTTATTACATATATCCACTCTTTATACTTTTTAAAAAGAGCATACATGATGACGCGTTCGCGCCCTTTCTTTGGATTGGTTAGAAAAGTTACGAGGTAACCTTATATACGGACCTTGCAATGCTTGCAATAAGAGTTTAAAACTTCCAACTTCACATCGATTGAATTTCTGAATAGTATGTTGTAATAATTATTAAATCGTCGTTTTTCTCATCACAAAAAAAATAGTGTATTTATTATATACGGCTAAAAACAGCTCTCGATGTTTAAACACAACCTCGAGCTAATATCTAATACTTTTTTCCCTTGTATAATAAATAACTATTTTTTCTTTAAGATTTAATAATACTGTCATTTCGTATTTTATGTTTCACCAACACATTTTGGCATTCAAACGTCAAAACTGCTTGTGAATATATTTTATGAGAGAGAGAGACAAATGTGAAATTAGGTTTATAGCTGGTGGCATTACTGCGTGTATATAGGTTGGAAATATTAAAAATTTCGGCCTTAAGTATAATAGTGAATCGCCCGTGATCCGTCCTATAGAATCGGACGTTGTCCATGACAAAATATGCACCTTGTATATTATCTTTTGTCAAGTACCTAATCAATCAAAGGTGTCAAGAATTCTTTAAAGTGTTCTATTCCGTTCTATTTTTTTTGTGATTTTCCATAAAATCTTCTAGAATTCACTTGAATCCCAAATTCGTCGATAAAATGTATTTTTTGTACTCGCTTATCAAAACATGTCATTTCACGATTCGATTTGCGTGCGTGAAAAGCCACTTTAAACACTAATGCGTGAAGTAAAGTTGGTACAGTGACATTTTAAAATCATAAATCCATAACCCTAATGATTTTATGGGTAATAAATTATCCACTGCGGTATTGGCAGCTTCCCGAATTTCATGAGGTGTACATTCTATTTCATTATCATCATTATTCATGTTGTACAGGTTTTAATTTTGTATCGAATTTTTTGAATTTGATAATTTTAAATTAAATGTCACTTCGAATAATCAATACTGCCAACTCATTTTTTTTTGATTAGTATCAAGAGATTTGTAGTGTGTCATAAATGAAAACGTATTTAACGATAGGTATTATTAAAGTACCTACTCGTACAAAAAATATTGTACAAATTTCGTGCGTGAAACATTTCGCCAATTCGTGTCCATAAAGCGCGAGTCGAGGGCTTTAAACTGGCCACTCATTCGCGAAATATATTTTCACGCACTTAGTTCGTAAATAACTATTATAGCTGGTGGCATTACTGCAAATGTATTGTAGTTTGAAACTATTAAAAATTTTGAGCTTGAGTATAAATAATACTGAATCCCCCGTCATCCGTTCTACAGAATCGGACGTTGTCCATAACAAAATATGCATCTTGTATATTATCTTCTGCCAAGTAGTCAATCAAAGATGTCAAGAATTCTTTAAAGTGTTCTATTCTGTTCTATTCTTTTTGTGATTTTCTATAAGATCTTCTAGAATTCACTTAACTGTCAAACTCATTCGCGAAATATATTTTCATGCACTTGGTTCGTAAATAACTATTTTTCTCTATCATTATTCTGTTGTATAGAACAGCATAATCAAATCTACCTTGGCTAATATCTGGCGCGTTACGCCTTTCTGGCACAAAACAAACGCGTTTTACAGAATAGTGAAATGCCTTTCTCGCTGTGTCAATGGTTGATAAACTTGCCTCTAGTTGCGGATTTTGCTCTAACAATTTGGGTTTTATTTGTTTCAGTGTTTAAGTGCAATCCTCATCAAATAAATAACTAATAAAGGTGTCGTTTTGGTAAAAATATCTCTAATAATTCTGAGAGTTTGCTCTATAGAAAAAACTAACATTTTTCATTTAACACGTAACTATACCTGTTTTAAATTTTACAGGTTCAATGCATGTGCGAAGCTTTGCATCAACGCGGTGATATCGACAGGTTAGCTACGTTTTTGTGGTCGCTGCCGCCGTCGGAGTTGCTGAGAGGAAACGAAAGTATTTTACGAGCTAGGGCAGCGGTTGCCTTCCACAGGGGTTCTTTCCACGAACTTTACGCCATATTGGAATCCCATACGTTTCATCAACGTTGGCATACGGATCTGCAAAATCTCTGGTTCAAAGCGCACTATAGAGAAGCGGAAAAAGTTCGCGGTAGGCCTTTAGGTAATATATTACGTAAGAAATGTAGTTGTTAAAGATGAAAAACAATTCTAAAAATTGAATAATCACCAATGTACCAACGTTAATGACAGCTGTCAAATGCAATCTCAGATACGTGTTCCTATTAGACACAGTTACCTTCATACATGTTACTTAAATTAATTATTATCTTTATACTGACGCAACTTCGTGTAGTGGAGAATGTGAACTATTGCTATTTACCGTGCGATAACCAAACTCACAGTGCCTGTAAACGATGCGGTGTCAGCGTACACTGCATGAGCAGCCAATACTATGAATATGTCGTTACAAAGGCTGACAGGACTGCAATTCTTGACGCTCATAATGAATTAAGGAATGAAATGGCTGCCGGCCGAAAGTCCTTCAGCTTTTTGAGGACTACAATCAAAGATATGCGCATTATGAACTACCATTCAGAACTTGAACAGATAGCTTTGTGTTGGGTCAGACGATGCTTCTACAATCCTGATCCATGTCCTAGAACCGAATTTTATCCAGACGTGAAGCAGAATATCTTCGAAATGGATATTTCTGTCTTCTGGGGCTGCAGTTATGGACACATGGTACAGGCCGCATTAACGGTTTGGTGGAATGATTTTCAAAGAACACATTACGATTTAGTGACTTGCATTGATGGACATAACTGTACCGATCAACTAAACCAGGTACTATGGTCGGAAAACAATTTTATCGGTTGTGCTATGGTTAGACATCGGCACACGCGTACTGATAAATGTCTTATAGCTTGTAATTATGCTCCAGGCTACGTTAGTGGTACACTTTTCGATTTTGGCCCAGCGGCGAAGTGTAAGATACCAGCTAGAGGTTTTGATTCCCTATGCGGCAGGACTATTGATAATGGTGTAGCAAAGAATCATATTTTCATTATTAATATGTTCATGTTATGTTTGATTTTCTTCTTATTTATTATAAAGAAATAATAATTTTATTTTGTACCTATGACTACCAAACAGGAAAATCTTGTCTTTAGAGTATCCGTCCGTCCTTCTAAACGTTGGAAAATAATGGAACTACGGGGGCTGTTGTGTTTGGTTTGTTCTGTTTATAGAGACTTGAGACGGTCTATTTCTCGATAAAAGTACTAAAAATAAGGTTGGACATCGCGGCGTAATAAAGTTTCTGATAAAAGAAGACAATGGTCCAAAAGCAATTCATGAAAGTATGGTTGCTGTATATGGGGAAGATACATCTTACTTCCAAGTAAAATATTCATCTAAACTCTTTCGATGGGGCCGAGAGTCAATCAACGATGACACAAAGTCCGGACGACCCGTTGAAGCTCGAACTGAAGACATTGTGGGAAAAGTCGAAAATTTGGTACTGAAAGATCGGCGTGTAAAGATCTCTGTCATTGCCAATGAAGTCTATATATCCGAAACAAGTGTTCTCAAAATTTTGCATAACGATTTAGGTATGAAGAAGGTGCTGCACGGTGCTTACACCTGAACAAAATCTGCACAGAAAAGAAGTTTATCAAGAAAATTTGGTCGAGTTGGAGAGGGACAAAATGTTTTTATATCGAATTATCACCGAGGATGAAACTCTCCACCACCAAAAAAGGCCAAGACACAATTTTCTGGAAAATACACAGTATAGCAATCCAATTAATGGTAATTAATATTGTGAAATGTATGGCAGAGTTAAGTCAACTTTCTTTCTATAAACGTGTCATGTTAAAAAAGCTGTGTAATCTGATGCAACCATAAATTTTGGTATATTGGGAATAGACCTGTATTCAGCTACGCCGCTAGCTCTTCCTTTAGAAACTGCCCCCAATACTGATCATGCAGAAACTTGTGCGCCTTCTATTAGCTTCCAAATCAATTATACCTTGGAACTGAGTCAATCAGAATAAGACCTTTTTTTTTGGAGCAACTATAGTGCCTTGACTTGAGTTTTTCTTGCGATATTACCCAAACTGGAATAGGAGAGCTACCAAGGTGAATAAAAGGAAAATGTTAAGAAAGATGCACACCTCCACAGACTTCAGTGGACTTTCTGGACTATACTCTTTCAGTTTTTCCATCTGTTTTGGACCTCATTTTATATTTCAGTTCAGATTGACTAAAATTATTATTTTGGCGTTAGATAACTTTGATATTTGTGGGGAGATAAAGCTTCTAAGGGAAGCTTATCTTAGATTTTTTTCATAAAGGTCTATAGATCAGATGTGAGGTTGCAGCGATAAGGCCGCCAATACAGGGTGTCCGCGATATACAAAGCATGCTTTTAAGGGATGATAGCTACAACGATTTAGAAACAAAAACATATAATACACCTTGGGTCTATCTGTAAGCCTAAACGAGAAAAAAAATTATTTCCCATGTCACAAACTTCGACGCATACTGTACACCGGCAGCCGATCAGTACAGGATTTACCCGACGATTACAGGCGTGTGTTCTTGAAAATGGGCATCATATCGAGCCTTTCCTGTAATACCTTTTCCCCTGTCTCTCAAAAGAGTCCTTTTTAGGACCACCAATTTATCACAAATAAAAGAAGAGAACTCAATTTTGTAGTAGCCTTCACGAAAGAGCTTAAAGCGTATAACATAATTGCACTATTATTAGATACATTGTTTTCATTCAATGCGACTTTCCCTCAACTTCAATTTTCATTTACCGATCGGAGGCTGCTATTAAATACGCCCTTTTCACTCTAACTTCAACCTAACATCGATTTTATTGTCATAACATTATTAAAAAAAAACGCAAAGGTACCTTTATTTTAAAACGTATGGCCATTGACTTCGTACGATACAATGGTCTAATGTAGTTCAAGGTCGTATAAACACATGATGCTTAGTTTACATCTCTGCTTCTATTGAATACGTGTACAGTATGGTGTAAGAGAAATGACACCACGCTTCAATTTCAAAGTATTCAATAATTCGTTTTCAGTAATTTTCAACTCTAAATTTTTGATATGGGTTTTTGGTTATTTAAGAAGCAATATGGATGAGTTTTCTTGTACAGTTTAACCAAATAAGGTTTTTTAGAAATAATTTTTTTTCTCGTTTACGCTTATAGATAGACCCATGGTGTATATAATGTTTTTGTTTCTAAATCGGTATAGCTATTATCCTTTTAAAGCATGCTTTGTATATCGCGGACACCCTATATAGAAAGGAAATGTACCTATGTATATCTTGTAGCGGTCAGCCCAATATTGGTGTTCTTGATAATTTGGGACCCTAAAATCTTGTTATAGATATTATCTCAATTTGATTACAACTTCATTTAAACTTTTGGTTAGTTTTTGATTAGTGCCCTTTCAAATATGGAGTGAACAGCGACATATTTTCCTTTTTCTACTATTGAAAAGGTAAAAATGCTGTTCAACCAAGGAAAAATTAGTCGATGGATACGGAAGAAATGTGAATTGATAGTACGCCAGTGCCAAAACAGGTTTGCAAAATTTAAATCCGCTAATTTTGATGCTGAAGATGCACCACGTTTCGGACGGCCAGTTAAAGCTGATAAAAACTCAATAAAGGTACAAATTGATGCAAATTGAGTACCAACTCCTGAGATCACTTTAGAGATTAAATTTATCGAATTCAGAATTCAACTTTTTATGACGATTTAAATGTGAAATGTTCTCACGGAAAGAAATTTGTGACGTCTGTGATTTAATAATAATAATAATATTCATCTAAAAAAGGTGATGTCTGCTGTGGGATTTCAAACCGAAGACACTGGATGAACAACATTTTACAGCAGTCCTTGAAAAAATTAAAAAATACAACAAAATTACATTTAAGCTGTCAAACAAACTTTGACATGACAATCACATAACAGTTACTAACCATCAATTAAAGATTAAAAGTGAATAGCATGATGTTCTAGTAAATAGTTTACTTGGTAGATTTACTTCGTTGTTATTCATTTCATCTTTTAATTCCTAAACGTATGAATGCAATTAAATTATTTAAATTTTTATTATTAATAAACTAACCTTAAAATCCCTTAAATTTGTACATACCTGCTTGGCTACAAAAAAATATAATACGAATTTAAGTTTCGAAAGTGTGCTCATTATCTTATTCAGATCAAGATTCTCCAACTGGATCAAACTAACTAAGGTCGAAATTTTTGGATAACACATAAAACAAGGAATCCAAAATTTGAATCAATTTGAACACGAATAAACCAAATGACATTTGACGTGTATGATTATTACATACGTAAAGATAGTAACAGATTTCAAGCCGCAATTTGAAAAAGAACCACCAATAAGCTTTCCTAAATAGAAAATTAAAGTAACGTTCAATATGAGTGCAAAGATTACACTGATGTGCTTACTTTACGCTTTTTTGCATGTAACTAAAGCAACGAAATACTGTTACTTAACGTGCAATATTAACGGCTCCATCATAGTACATAGCGCGTGTAAAACTTGTGGCTTATTAAAAGAATGTATGGAGAAGCATTATGGCGAGCATACAACTACAAAACACAGGAAGCAACAAATTCTCGATGTTCACAATACCGTTCGAAATAATTTAGTCTCCGGCAAACTGACTTTGGGTACCGGGAATCAAATGAAGATAGCGTACATGGCGTATATAAATTACAGTGACGAATTGGAAAGGTTGGCATTCTGTTGGCTCAGGAAATGTAAGGGAATACGAGATCCTTGTCCAAGAACTGAGATATTTCCTTACGTTCAACAGAACATGTTTACGATGTATTCGAGTTCATGTGATTACAGAATTGTTACTAGTGAGGCATTGTACTATTGGCACAATGAAGTAATGATATCGAATCGCTTGGCTTACATATGTAGCAAACCTAATACAGAAGAGACTGGTGTCGGATGTAATGCAAGTTTTAGTCAAGTATTGCACGGAAGCAATGCCTTAGTGGGCTGTGCTCTAATTAGAACTGGTAAACGGAGGCAATGTACTCTTGCATGTAACTATGCTCCTGGATATTTGCCAACCTTTAAAACACTTTATGTTGAAGGGCAGCCAGCATCACACTGTGGATATCATGACGTGCGTTATCCATATTTATGTGGCAAACAAACTCCAATATCTAATACTCCCACAATACGTCTATCAAATGCTAAACTGTTGTTTGTACTAATGTATCTGTTAATTAAATTACTATTTAACAACTAATAAAGTTTTAATTCTAACAATAAGACCAATTCTAATCTTTAAATATTCCTGTTTTACTTGTTAGTAGCTAATCTAGAGATCTTGAGATACGACTTAACTATTTGCAGGAGCAGTTGATAAATACAGATTAAGAAAGAAATATCCGTTACCTAAAACGATATGGGATGGAGAAGAAACCGTCTACTGTTTTAAGGAACGCAGTAGAAATGCCCTGAAAGAGTGCTACGCCAGGAACAGATACCCTACTCCGGATGAGAAGAGGAATTTAGCTAAGCGAACTGGCTTAACGTTGACACAAGTTTCAAATTGGTTCAAGAACAGACGACAGAGGGATAGAACTCCACAACCTAGACCGTAAGTATTTAACATACGAATGGCTTATTTTCAATTTTGACTAGATAATTTGAAAAAAAATTACTCGCCGCGCCGTATTGTTGTTCTGGTAACATTAGATGTTTAAAATGCTTTCAATTCAGCTAAGTGGGCGGACATTCTTTTTGATTTAGAACAGCTATTTCGGATTCCACAATACCTTTTACGTATGCTAGATGATTATCTAAAGAATCGCGCACTAATTTACAATTTGTAACACGGACAGTGCAATTTTAAAGTGACGTCTAGAGTAGCTCAAGGATCCATCTTAGGTCCAGACTTAAGGAATATTCTATATGATGGATTATTAAGATTGGAATTACCTGACCATGTTATCTCCATTTGTTATGCTGATGACATTGCCTTGCTGATGACTGCACGGGATCTTGAATTAACACATGTCAAAATTAACCAGTCAATGAGGAGAATAAATAATTGGATGCTAGGCCATAGTTTGACAAATGTATGAAGTCGGAAATTGTTATTCTCACTAGAAAAAGAATGGACACAATTATACCCGTAAAAGTGGGCGATGTTGAAATTACCTCAAGCCCGGCTATTAGATATTTAGGAGTTATGATTGATAATAAGCTTTCTTTTTGGCAACAAATCCTTAAGAGCGCTGATAAAGCGGCAGCAACGACTACAAATCTTAGTCGAGTCATGGCTAATTCCGGAGGTCCCCGTTCAACTAAAAGAAAATTGCTTTTGACTGCTGTACATTATGTTATGCTGTATGTTTCCGAAATATGGGCTCATTCTTTAGATAAAGAAATGTATCGGAAGCGGCTGGCGCAAGTCCAAAGGCGGGCTGCCCTTAGAGTGGCTTCAGCGTTCCGCACGGTATCAGAACCAGCAGTTCTGGTGGTAGCAGGTGTCATTCCAATAGCACTCATGGCTAAAGAAAGACAGCGTAAGTACAAGAAGAAGCGGGAACCTAGAGTTATTGGAATCTTGGATGAGGCAAAGGCTCTGGCAAGCGGATTTAAGAGCCCGTTGGACTGCGAGGTTATGATCCCTCAAATTCGGCCTTGGCTAGGCAGACGCCATGGGAAAGTCGATTTTTTTCTAACACAGTTTCTGACTGGTCATGGGTATTTCAGAGATTATTTATACCGTATGAAAAAAATTGATATATTATTAAATTGATATTGTATGGATAAAATTGATTGTCCTGCCGAAATAGACAATGTCTATCACACATTTTTTGTTTGTAATCGTTGGTTAGAATGGAGAAATGCGTTGAATAACGAAATAAGCGAAATTTTACCTGACTCAATTATACAGAAAATGGTAGTCTGTAGAGCATGTATGGGATTTGGTGTCATGTTTTATTAGAAATGTTCTACGATCTAATCTAAATTGTGGTGGAAGAAAATTGTTTTAATTGATATTTTATAAATCTTGCATCAGGAGGGGGGGTAAACTTAAAGCCATAACGACAAGAAAATTGAAGAACTATGATAAACGGTTCCAATTTGTTGTTTAGAGGAGTAGAGGGTGTTTTAGTTGCTAGGTTTCTTCTAGAGAAGCGGGAGTCTAGCACAATGTGCGTAACAACATTTCACCTCTATAAAAAAAATATTATTATCATTATTATTATTATGAAATACTGATCTTGTGCAGGCGTTGTACTCCTCCCACGGCCTCCCCCATGAGTAAATCTTGCACTACCACTTCTACGAAATCGTATTACAACTCTATTAATGACACTGTGAGATGCATTATAAATTCTAGCCACTTTTCTGTTGAAATATCCATTTTGTATTAATGGTATGGTTCATAATATATAGGCATTTTTATTAATTTAAGTTACTTACACCTAGTTTTAAGTCAGCAACAAACTCATAGATATAAAGTATTATCAAAAAGTCAATGCCAACCTAACATTTTTTGTGAAATATTTTCCTAACTTAAGGACATATTTATGTAAGATTTTATGCGATAAATCAATAAAGCATCACAAGTTAAAATTTTAACAAAACGAACATTATATTAGACTTTCTGCTTTAAATAAACTATAAAACATTAAAATTTGCATGCTATGCATTGCTCATTACTTAGACTAGCCCGGTTTCTGAAACGTCAAGCAACA
This sequence comes from Popillia japonica, assembly GCA_004785975.1. Classification (NCBI taxonomy): domain Eukaryota; kingdom Metazoa; phylum Arthropoda; class Insecta; order Coleoptera; family Scarabaeidae; genus Popillia; species Popillia japonica. The sequence continues at coordinate 18,330 of ML218352.1, forward strand.
GTTATCTGTTTGGTATCTAGCGATTTAACAAAGATTGTCCTTGTGTAATTGCCAGATACCAAACAGGTAACTGCTGTTTGACGTTTGAGAAACCGGGCATAAGAGTAACATCAATCTTTTAATAGTGGACCACTTCAATTGAACAGCAGTTTATATCAAAAAAAGGTAATCTAATCATGACAGCGCTCATGTAGCATTTTTCTCACGAAAAAAACATAATTCGTATATGATTAAATAAATAGTCTATTAGTACGTTTTATTTCGTCACGCATTAAGTAGCAAAAATTAGTATTTGTGTGGAATAGGGTTGTAAATACAATACGTGACTATTTCGATATTTCTTCGTTC
>SMLS01066675.1:0-10056 GCA_004785975.1 Popillia japonica
AAAAAAAATATTTTTAATATTAAAAAGATATATATACAACCGCCCCCTCCCTCTCTGCATTTTTTTTAATTATTTTTTTTTTAATTATAAAATTGATCAGACCAATTAGATTGTTGTCTAAATATCTAATATTTGTACCTACATATATGAGCTTGTAACATATCAAGAAAAAACAAAGCAGGTTTTTTATTACTTTATTTTCGATTTTTTTTAATTAAAATTAGACGAAAAATTATATTTTAATTTTTTTATCGTTGTTAATTTTTATATTTTCTTCTTTATAATTGTGTTATCGTGAAACAAAATTTAAAAATTTTCTCGAAAACTATGGCTATGTTTATTGTGTTTATAAAATATATTTATAAAATAATGTGAGTCGTTACAAAAATTTGAAAAAAAAGAATTTTAATCGCTAGACACTAAAATAATGTAAGAAAAATTGCATACTTAGGACCATATTTTCTATATAATATTGATAAACATAAGTACATAATATTATATTAACCTCTATGACATATAAAGTACATATTTAGCTATTATTCATATTTACATTATTATATACTTATTGTGCTCAAGATTTGGATCTAGATGTGTAATATTACATATTTCATTGAACGAATACAATAATATGTGTAAAAATAATTTTTATCGATTTTTTTCCCCAACCTGATTCGATTGAATTGACCCCCTCGAGGGGGGCGGTAAAATTTTACGAAGAAAAAATTTAAAAGAATTAAATTCATGCATATATAGTTCATTTTTTTGTGAAGTATGAAAGTTGGTAACATTGGTTGTGTGGTACGTGTCTCCTAAGCCTGCTAACAGCCCAAGTGCCCTTCTATCATCAAACAAAATCCAGGCAAAGAAGATTATCTAATATCCCGGTAAGCTTTGACCATCCACTTTTTCCTAAACCATGATGAGAACCCCCTGTTTTTATATAGGGATATTCCATATTTTAATAACTCATTTTTTTAATTTTATTAATTTTAATTTTAAAAAATATGTAAAATTAGTATTTTTGTAGGTCTAAGGTTATTGTCATTTTTAATTTAATTTATATATTTAATCAGATAATTTTATTGATTGATTTCCGCAAAAAATGACAGTTTCGTTAGGCGTTTTTAGGCCGACATTATTAACCATAGATTTAAGATAAATTTTTTATTTTCTTTTTACATATTTAAAAGAATTAAAATGATTTTCACAATAAATTTATTTTAATTTAATTTAATTTTATCATATTATTGTGAATATCGTTTTGTGGACTAAAAATTTTGACCGCCTCTATATTCACCGTATACAGTGCCGTTCAAAACTTTTCTTCCTTCGATTTTAATTTTGATAATTTGAAACGGTTTCTAACGAACTAATCTGTGATTTTCTCGTCCCGACAAAATAGGATATCGATGGAAACGGCTGGCTTGCCAATGCCGGGATACCATTACATTGCGCCCAACCATATCGTGAAGACGCCTATCCATTAACTGAACAATTGGCAATGGCACAACGGTACTAACATACAGGAGTGTCAATTGCCACTGATCGAAACGACAACAGCGTCAGGTCATCATCCCCCACTATTTTGGTATTACAGGTAATAAACGACGATCGAAACAAAACAATAACTCGACAAAATTGAAATGCCCCCCGCCCTCCCACCGGAAATAAATGAAAATCTATATAATTATCCACAAACATACATATAATATATGTACATCTGGAAATCGCTATGGTAATTTTTTCGAATTTGGCGCGAACGGCGCCATCTCTTGCTGTAATAGCGAAGCGAATATAATCTTCGACAATATTGTCGGCGCATCTGATTGGTCGACTTTTTTTTGGTGAAATATGGTTCTTGTTGAAGAACAATATTACGAGAATGATGATAATTATTAAATATAATAATAATAAGGAGAAAATGAAAAAAATAAAAACAAAATATTGGTAATGGGGAACAAGCCAAAAATATTTGTTATTTTTAATTTTTTATAATATACATATTTATAATAATAATATATTTAGATAAAATCTAAAGTTGATATGTTTGTATTTAAATATTATTAGTGATGTTTGTAGGGATAAATTTGTTTTTAGGATCCGTGTTGGTGTATCGCTTAAATCCTCATCCAAAGAACAAAATGGAGAAATTTCAACAAAAATCATCATTTAAATCATTAAAAATAATAATAAATACAACCGAGTCGGTTTTTCAATTTTCACTGATACAAACACTAACATGGATCCCCCCTTAGGATATAGGATGAATCAATATTATTAGGTAGGATTAAAATGGACTGTTATACATGCATAGCCTGTACAATTTTTAATTAATTAATCAACTAGATGTATTACATATTTAAATATTAGGCACCTCCTCCTTTTTCTTTAAGAAAACAAAAAAAAAATAAGGAGAAATCGTATCGCTTTTATTATAATTTTTTTAAATATTATTTTAGGAATAGTGCAATATTATTATTAACCAGATATTAATACGATATAATCGATTTAATTTTTAAAGAAATTGATATTTATTTTATATTTATATTGTATTGTACAACAAGTGACTTGGGCAAAAATATTTTTGTCGAAGATTGTGCTATGGTACGCCTTTAAATTTATTTTATTTTATTTTATTTATTTTTTTAGAATGAATGAATATATCAGCTTTCTAAAACTCTCCAGAACAGATAATGATATGATCAATGTTGTATAATCAGTTCTATATTAAATGCGAATGTAATTTCGCATTTAATTTGCAACTAACTGTACATTTTCTCGTATTTTCTCCCTATTCGTATAAATCGATATCTAATATGTTTTTTTATTATTATTATTATTATTATTAGAAGTCTAAACTGAATGTTTTAGCATTTTGGAAGACTTCCCAATTCTTTATTTCCTTTTATTTGGTGGTTGATCAGGTAAGATTTTTGCAATTCTTTACAATATTTTTCCACTTCGAACCTTTAATTTGGTGGAAATTAGGAAGCATATTTTCGCAAAATTCTAGTCAAAAAATTTTATTTAATAATTTTATCTAGTCAAAATTTTTCTTTAATATCAATCTCCCCCACCCCCTCTCTCCCCTCCCTATCCCTTCCTTTTATTTAAAAATATTCCCACCATAGTATATAAATCCGAGACAAAAATAATAATGCAATATTTTGCTTGCATTTTTTAATTTCTTTTGTAAATGTAAATATCTATATACGGAGTGATCGAGATTACACGATGCATTTTTTTCTATTATTTGTTTTGTAAAAACTATAGCGTCGGTTTCTGATCATTCTGTATATACGGATTAGGCTGTGTTCGTTATTTATTTTATTTTTATTTTTTTTTGTGTTTTTATCCATAATTTTCTATAGCTTCCAATTTAGCTGGAGAATAAAACTAAAAAAAAAAATTCAAGAAAGCAGGTGAAATTATGTGACGTATGTGCCAAATTATTATTGTTTTTTAGTATAAATAATATTTAAAATATAATTACGAGGCTCAGTATAAAGTAATAAATTTTAAAAAATTAAAATAGAAAAAATTGCTCATTTCACTTTTTAATCTCCCTGGGAAATTGCACCGTTATTATTATTTTTTTTAATTAAATGGTGCATTTTCTATGGTGATTTTTTTTTAATTTAATTTAATTTAATTTTTTTTATAATCTAGCGATAGTCGAACAGTATTTTATATAGAGCATGGGTACTGTCTATTATATATATTTGTTGTACTGATTTTTAAGGAGACAAAAAAAAACATATGAAACAGTATAAGTATTTGTGGTTAGTGGTAGCTAACTGTGATCACATTTTAAAATTAAATCAAGCAAAGATACAAAAAAAATTAATTAAAAACAATGCACTGTCGTACTATTAATATATTATATATTATTAGCCGTTAAATAAAAATATTTTTAGGGAGTAAGTAGATTTAAAAAAAAGCTAAATACATATAATGAAATTTTAAAAATTTATTTTGAAATAAATTAGTTTTTTTTATTCATCATCATTACTAGTCAAATATTATAATTAAATTATTATTATTATTAAGAACATAGATGCATCAATCAATATTCTGTTAAGCAATAATGTTCAATTAAATTGAATTTTTGTTTGTACATATACACCATTATATCACAATAGTAATATTATTACACACGCTATAAGCTTTACATCATCGGAAGTAAATTAAATATATATTTTTCTCGAATTAAACTATTTAAACAAAGCACTACTAGCTTATTATATACATATTTAGAGCGATCCACCATTAAATAAATGTATTTCTAGTCTTATTATTATCATTATGATCATTATTATTATCATTATTATGATCATTATTACGATCATTATTATTATCACTACAAGTAGATGATTCATTGCAAAAAATATCATATTAACGTGGTATAATAGTGTAATAATATTCTATATGTAATCCCTAGTATTGTCGTTTTTCATTTTACCTATCAGCTAGTGAAATCGATATATATACATGTATAAAATGAAACAACCTTTGACTATAAATGGGGACAATCTGTTACATAAAAAGAAAAGATCTTTACGTTCTTTTTTTCTGGATGAAAACAGAGGGATCGGATTCCGTGTTTTTGATGTTTGAAATTTGTGAAATACAAGGTGTTTTATTCCTGAATTTTATCGGAACACCTGTATATTGCAGCTCTATACAAAAATGAGGAAATAACTCGTTTGCGTTTACAATTGTTGTCTTGTTAAATTTACATAACACTGGTTAGTTTATTTTGGTCATATATGTTGGCAGTTCCAATTGTCAAATTTCGAAAAAAATCAATTTGACAGCTGTCGAAAATAAGTACTTCAAAAGCATTTCTAATTGTCAAATTAAAGTTAAAAAACATTCGTCGGATCACAATTTGACAGCACTAGCCGCCATAATGGGTGTTGGTAAGCATTTGACAGGTATTATTTGTGATTCAGTTGTCAAATAATGATGGTTCCATAGATTTCAGATATTTAAACAGTTCCAATTGTGTTGTTGATAAGAATTTGATGTTATTTATGATAATGTGGTCAAATAATGATACTTATATAGATATCTTGATAATTCTAATGGTCAAATTTGCAAATCAAATTTGACAGCTGTCAAAATCGATTTGAAAATTAACATTTTATAGGAAACCAATTCGAATGTTGAAAATGATGAAGAAAATGTATTGTGCAAGTAATTAGCGCATTGTAACAATTTTTTTTAATAATATTGTTACTGAAACTGTAACATTTTTGACATTCTGATCGATAACTTAACTCTTCTTAATGGAAATTTTGTTTTTGGGGGTTGGCCATGATTCCTAAAACAATAAAATGACTATGTTAACGATATATTTATAGATGTCAAATATTTTGACAATTAGAATTGACATTCCGTACCATAAGATGACTGCTGTTGGAATTTTTTTTTCTGGGGGTTGGCGATAATTCCAAGAACAATGAATCAAATGACGTACACTAAATAAATACATATCTTGAATTTATGTAAATTTAACAGGAACACAGATATAAACGCAAAGTAATTTTATTTTTTAAGGAAAGAAATTGCAAAATTATGTACAATCTGGCCGTGATACATTCAAGAAACAATTTTAACAATTTAAGAATGCGGAACATATAAAACGTGCCAAAATATTAAAAATTAAAAAAAGAAGAAATACAACAAGATAACAAAGCCAAATACAAACGTTTTTTACATTTGGAAATAATGTACAAAGCAAATAAAAAAAAATCGTACGTAAAATGTGAAAAAAAAAATTATGAGAATAATTTTTTTTAAATCAATCGACAAAAAAGTAATAAATAGAATTTCTAATCTTAATAGTATCGTATGTTACCATTACATACTATATATTTGTCGTTTTTCGTCGTTTTCAAAACTTGTCTGTATATTATATTGTAAATCAATGTTTTTTCAATTTTTTTGAGAATACCTATATACAGGATGATTCGTATTAATTGTACTGTATATTAAAAACTTGAATTGTAAATTCTTTAATCTGAAAACCGGGAAAAATGTATTTAAAGCGGAGAAAAAAAATAAAACAAAAAGTACAAATGTATTCTATTAAAACTAAAAAAAAAACCAAATAATACTAACCAAAAATTTACCACGCCTCCCTTCTTTCACCTGTTTATGTTTTCAAACAAATTTCGAAAAAAATTATACATACAAGTACAAATTTCGATTAAAGAATTTGCTTCGCAATATATCGCGTGCAAAATAAATGCATTGTTGCCAAACCAATTTAATAAAAAAAAAAATTAATTAAATTACTATTTATACAATTATGATATATTAAAATACGCTTTTTTTGGGTAGATAAACTTGTAATTAAATATACAAAAAAGGGTTTAATAAATATATATTGAAAAAAAAAAACGCAAAAAATGAGAGGGGGCGCTGTTGTGTAGCGGTAGCGTGAGCGAGCTGGCAACCTCTCGATAATTTTTAGATTTGGTGTAGTGTGTAGCAGGGGCCTTAATGTCGGCTATCTCAATATAGTTGTCGTGTTGTGCAGGCAATCAACAGTTAGCTTGTGTTTTAGTAATATTATCGATATGATGAATTTAATAATATTAATTATGTATTAAAATTAATTAATGAAAAAAAAAATGGAGAAATAGAAACAAGGAGAATGTGCTCACGGGCGATATATACACGCCCAACCCAATTAAAATATCATTAAAGATGAGAAATTAATGTAATAAGTTGGAATCAATAATTTTTTAATTAACTTAAATAATAGGGTACGTACCGCTCTAGTATTTGATCGAGTATATAATTCGGAAGGGGGTACGAGTTTATTATATAAAAAAAAATTGTGTCCGCGCCCCCTTCGGTATTTAATTATTCGATGATTAAATTAGAAATTATATACGCATTATAAAAATATGTAAAACAACAAAAAAAATATAAAAGAAATATATATTTTCAATTTTGTAAAATATGAATAAACAAAAAAAATATTAAATAAATTATTGCTGTGACTGATTAAAAAAAAATCATATGAAAAATCACGTATTCTTACGTATATATACACATATTTAAAACAAAAAAAATATCTCGCTTTGCAGTTACCTATTTCTTATTATTCGTAATTATTATATATTTGAAAAAAATAAAATGGTTGGGGTGTTATTTCTTAGATTTTAACATTGATGCGCGTTGGTGAATGATGGACATAACCTCCAACTTCTAATGTATTATATAAAATGCACAGCCCTGGAGAATCACCCGAGATCTTATGTAATAATGTAAAAATAAAAATGTCTAAATATTATATGAGAAAAACCCAAAAATATCCTAATATATCAGTTATTCTAATAAATAATTAAATTTAAAAAGAAATGGAGAGCAACTGATGAGAAAATCGAATTAATGACAGGTGAGGCTTTCGAGAGTGGAATATTGTCATTTTTTAAAATATATTAATAGCCTTCAATGAAACAGGGTCATACAATTAAAATAAAATTTAAGAAGAAAAAAAATGTATTATGAAACTAATAAGTAGTAATGAGGTTTTATTAAGAATTAAAAAAAATAAAATTAAAAAAGATACATACGTTGAGATAAATAAATAAGTATGATGATGCGAAAATTTGAAATTGAAAATTAATTTAAAAAAAGGTGATTTTGTGATGCCAAATCTTACGATGTTAGTTTATTCGATGTTGCCAAAAATTTAATTAAATATTTTTATTTTAATATAAATTATATCTTAGCAAATAAGTGTTCGATTTTATTAATGCTGTGATCACCAGAAATTTTATTTTTTTTTTTTTATAATTAATTTTAAAAAAATCGTATTGGCAACTAATTCAGGGTATCTTATAACATAATCATCAAAAGGAAATTTAAAAGAATCATTTTTAGGTTGAAATATTACCGAAAAATCTCGGAAAATAATAAAAAAAATGGTCACATTCGTTGTTGTAATTAGTAACACTATATTTAAACACGATATAATCAAGCAAAAAAAAATTGAATCTATAACTGATAAAAAAAATATATATATTATTGTAATAATATAGGTTTATATTATTGTATAATGAAAAATGTCTAAATGTATTCGCTATCCTTAGAGCTTAAACGCTTTCACAATTCAACACAACACGACTCTTAAAAAAAATAATATAAAAAAAAACAAAAACTCGATTAATTACTATATTATTGAATAATAAAAGTATAGGAGAACTTGTATATCTCCAGCTCAAAAATAACTGTTTTTGCTGTTACTCATTTTAATTTTTTATTAGCAATATTATCATAAAAAAAAACAAAAAAGACAAATCAATCAATCATATCATTTAAAAAAATAATAAATGGAACATATCTTAAATTAATTTAATATTCGGGAAAGTCAGCATATCATCAATAATCAAATATTGCTCAAATTGTTCCAGAATACAAAAATAAAATTAATTAATAATATCCTGTACAATCACTAATAAAAAAAAAAACATGAATGTATTTATTATAGATATTATGGGTAACAGCTCAGAATACATACATACAATAACGGTAATTAATTGATTCGTTTTTATATTATTATTATTACTAAAAATACATACAAGATGTAGTTTTTAATAATATGGCAATAAATTATTATTATAATTGACGATAATATGTATGAAACTATTTAATATAATAATAATAATAATTAAAAAATGAAAAATACTGAAAAAAAGACAATTTTAGATATATATTGCACATCTTAAACGTTTTTTCCATATTGCAAGATGTTTAGTAATATATATATTGATATATATATTTATATTAGGTAAATATAAGATGTTTTATGTTTGAGATCTTTTTCTTTCTTTTTTGGTTATAATAAAGTGTGAATATTAAAAAAATTAAATGCGTATTTATTTTATCCATGATCATCCATGATGTTTACGGCAGAATTAGGTGAATATGTATATTTGGAAAAGTTGGTATATAAGATAAGTTTTACAACAGTTATAGGCTGATTTTAAAAGGGGAATTATGTGTCATTTTGATGTTTCTTGAAAAAAAATGCAAAAGTTTCATTAAATTCATTTAGAAACGTATTGGGTGCATATCACCATATAATATTAGCTTCCTCAAATAAAGTGTAGTGGTAGCATAAAAATCCCTAGTTCATCAGTACTGTCATTTTGTTTGACAGAACTTGTCAAACACAGTGTAGCCAACTTATAATTTTGGGGTAGGGGCGTAGGTTTTATGATGAAATAAGAAGCCTGTACGTCAATTACAAACAAATATTCTTATCAATTTCTTGTGATTACTACATACATATCTCTAGAGAAGTAATATTTAAGAAAGATCATTTATAATTTACGAATATACTTCTTAAAATAACTCAAATGTCATTCACCGAACTTCGTGGTTATCTTCACATATGTTATGACAACTGTCATTCTCCAAAAATTGTAAAAATATGATTCAAGGTCACTGACAATGAAACTATTTTGTAACTAAAAGCGAAAACTTATGTAGAAAATGTAAGAAACGTTTTAATAAATAAAATTCTTTATTCACATGACATATCAACAACGACGCCGTAGAAAAATGACAAGAAATAAATTATCCAATTCCATATCAACACTAATATACAATTTCAAAAGTATAGGTATATATATTTTGGCTCAATTTATTATATCTAACTAATTATTATCATCTTATATATCAATATTTGTAACATAATCATAATTATGCTCCAATAAACGTTAATAATAACACCTGATGCAGTTTTCTTACGTTAGACGACCTTTTGACACTTAATTCTGACAGCAAGCTGAAATTATCTGCAAGTGCAATTCGACGTTGACGGCGCTGTCAGATCTACGTCATTTAGGTCTCGAGGCCTGCCACGTCTGCCGGGCAACATTGCTTTGTCGACTGCGCTCTCCATCCGCACCATGACGCGATCCAATAAGGTTTCTACGGCTCTAGACACATTTTGGCCGGTTGCAGCGCTAGTTTCCAAATAAACTAAACTAAAATTTCGTTATTGCTGTTTAATCCTAATTATTTTTGACA
>SMLS01066676.1:0-10371 GCA_004785975.1 Popillia japonica
TTTTTTTTTCAGAGTTTCTTACGAATAATTGTGATTCATTCAAGTTAGAAAGTCAGATATAAGTTTCTAAGATTAATTAGGTGATAGTTTCGTGCATACAACATAAATACAATATGATGACAATACAGGACGCGCAATTGCTATGTTGGATAATGGAAGGAGCATACGTGCTGAGGCGCGTGAATTTGGTGTAAATCCAAATACTTACTATTTTTTGTTTAAAGAGAAAATGGAAAATATCATACACAGTTGCAAATGAACCAAAAACCCTAAAACAAAGAATATCCACTGCTTATCAAGACAAGAGCAACGTTAAGGCAGTTTTATGCGGAGCATCCCTTTACAAGTTGCAAAGAAGCCATTGTCGCCACCGCCTTTCCTGGTTCATTAACTACTGCAAGGAAGAGGTTGAGAGTAGGTGACCTCAAAAGCTATTGTGCTGGTATTAAAACGGAACCTTCCAAACGCAAGTCAGAATAAATTTCGCCACACGCTAGCAGAGTATGCCCGTAGAATTTTGGAAAACGGTGATTTTCAGCGACGAGCCGACTTTTCAAAGCATCCCAAACACCCATATGCGATTAGTTACCCGTCCTTCTAATTCTAGACTTCGGCCAGAATATATCCATCCACAAAACAAGAAGTGGACGACTTTCGCTAGCAGTGTGAGGTAGCATATCATACGCGGGACCAGGTGCGAATTGAGATATTAATGGACACTTAACAGCTTTATAATATAGAGATATTTTAGAGAATATTATGTTGCCCTCAATAACATCCTTTGATAATCGGTTTACATTCCAACATGATAACTCCCCCATATATACTTCCAGTGTTGTCCAACAATGAATTACCGACAATAATGTGGAAGTATGAGCATCGATGAAAATTGAGGTCCTTATTACAATATCGCTAATATCCTGGATTTTTCTATACTTTCATTGTTATTTTAATACATATCAAATAAATAAAAGTAATAAAGATATTTAGTTTTTTCTTGTATAATTAACATTACTTTAATTCTAGTTCTAGTTAATCTGCAAAACAACGGAGACACCTTTTAAAACAACACAATACTGCTTCATTCGGAATATGTGAAACATCAAATAAATTTCTTTCTACGAAAATATGGCAAACAATAGATGCACTCAATTTTGCACATTCGTCAATCCAGCAAAAACAGTAAAATAGTATATTATGACACTAGTGCATAATCAAGCTTTAAAAGCTAATTATGCACTGTGTCATACGATATTTTTTTACTATAAATGCAACAATAATTTTAACTAGAAGAAATCAAATCAGTAATTTCAATACATTTTATCGAGTGAGATGTGTCATCTGTCTCTATATTATGTCATTCGACATTTCACTTAATTATTAAACATCATTGTTGTATTAATAATGTCGACAGAAATTCAAAAACTAGCTGCTGAAGCTGAATTAAGTTTAATACCTGCAAAGTCCAAATAATAATTCAAATCAATAATCAATAATTCAAATACATATTATCGAGTGACATGTACCTATATACATATATGTCATTTGACATTTCCTGACATTTCACTGGACTATTAAACGCTTGGCATTGGCTATTACCAAGCAACCTTTATACGCACGCCGTGCGATAAAGGCCCGATTATGCACGCTTATGGGTGTGTTTTGATTGGTTTATGATGCATGCATACTAAAAAAATATATAAATGCAAAGACTGCACATCTGTCTTCACATAACTGTCTGCTATCCACGCTATATATGTAGACTCTACTTTATGCTTTAGATCGTACAATTAGAAAGTGTCGCTAATGTACGCTCGCTTGCCATAAAAAACGAGACACCTATTAGCTGCATGTGACACGGACTTTGCTGTGATAGGTATTGGTACGGTGTGTGTATTTCATGCCAGTGATACATAATAACAGGCGCAGATAAAAAAACTAATTTTTCTAATGGCAATTTTTTCTCTGTATTTCTAGGCCTGAAATTTATTTTGTAAATGGATTTAGTTAATAGTACCCCATAAATTTTCGATAGAGTTTAAGTCTGGGCTATTAGAAGGCCATCTCAAAACATTTATATTATTTGCTTCAAGCCATTCGCGAACTACACGTGAGGTGTGAATGAGGGAATTATCATGCTGGAAAATAAATTCTTCTGGTTCTGGATAGAGTAACCGTGCAGAGGGAAGCATTATGTTTAAAATGTTTGTATAAACAGGATGAGTTAGTCGATCTTCAATATCATAACATACACCAGGACCACGATAACTAATCCAGGCCCATATATGAACTGAAAAACGTCCACTTCTTTTTACTGGATGAATATATGTTTCATTATATCTTGTGTTTACTGGTCTATATACATGAATAGCACCATCGTAATAACTGAAAAACTTTCTCATCAGAAAATATAACATTTCTCCACATCTGGGGATCCATGTTTACATAATCGAGAGAAAACTGCATCCTGAGATTTTTATTGTCCTCGTTCAAATAGTTTTTCCTAGCTGCGGCACAATTTTTTAATTTACTGTTTTTAATTCGTCGAAAAGCTGTTCTTATAGATGCAGGAAATTCACTTCTTCAATAGCATCTACTGGTGTCTTGAATGGTTGTTTCGTGAATAATTAAATAACGTTCCATTTTCCTGCCAAGTGGTAACTGGTCGCCTTCCCGAACCTTATTTTCTAATTAAATTTGTTCTTGTCTCCATTTCATTGTAATTCTAAAAAGCGTATTTCTATTCGCCCCAAAGCGCTCTGACACTGTTCGTATGGAGTAACCATCGTCCAAACATTGTAAAACGCGATATCTTGTTTGAATATCAATATGTCGTGGCAGTTGTGTAAAATTCGTATTACTTTTGCACTGTACTACTACTACTGCTGTATTGACACTGACAATGACAAATTAAATCAATCCCTATCAAACAGCTTAAAAATATAAAATGTTCGCTTACGAGTCGTCTCGTCGTTTTTTATGGCAAGAGAGTGTACATATAAAATGCAAATTTTTTATGAGCTTTACCAAAACAACCCCGTATAGAAAATAGAATATAACGCACGATGAAAAAAAAAATAATTCAATATAAAACATCTATTTCATTAAATTCGTAGTGATAGGGATATGGGGCCCAATAATAGAATTTCCAGTAATACAATTGTACCGCCTGTGTTTTGAATGCTTACAGAGATAAAGTGTTTATAGACTCGGCCCTTCAAATACAGTTTAGTTTTTATATAGCATTTCATTACTTAAAACTTTATTTTTGTTTATGTTATTGATATAGGTACATCATATGTGCGGATAGTATTACAAATGTAATTTTAGTAATGTAATATTGGCAACGAATTAAATTTGCCTAAAGCTTTCCATATTTATTGATTAGTATGCAGCAAATGCTGTCATCTACATACTTGTTTACATGATTGTTTGAAAGTTCAATACAGAAAATTAATTTATTCAGCGAATTCTGCAAATGACGAAGAGAATTTATTTCTATTTTATTTATTAACATTCTACTGAAAATATGTGGACTTTAAACTCTTCGGTTAAAATGTATTCAGTTTTCGCTAAATTAATATATATTATTTCCAATTAAATTTTGTTTTGTAGACTATTTAAGCCTTTGACCTACTAAGCAGATTACTGCTAGATTTCCTCTCAACGTAGCGTTACAGGCACTCACAGCAGATAATGGATATAGTAATATATTTCTATTGAATACTTACTCGAGGTTTTGAATGTTGTCATCATCATAATTTATCTTATTGACATTTTCATAAAATCCCTTCTTCTTGACAACACAACAGGCAACTATCCATGCACTTGCACCACAGCCTTCTTCGCTTACACCGCCAGCCAACCAACATGCAATTGATAAAGTACAGGCATGTGAGAATCCTCTGCGTTCACATTTTGCTGGATAGCCAAACATAGTAACAAAAACACGTCCTATAATAATTTTATCATTGATAAAAATAAATCATACATATGTCTTATACTTATTTAATTAGGCATTAATGTTAAGAGATAACTTGTATAATACAGGTAAATTCTGATAACTTCAAACACACAACCTTTCAGTAAGTCGGGATACGTGTTTCGTTAGCGCGTGGGTCGTCATCATCAATAGAATGCCGAATGAGTACTTAACACGTTTAATAATAATATCTCTTCTTCGAGTATAACCAAAACAGTAACAAATTTCCTACCTTGAATTGCTTACACACTATAGAAAATTTGTGATTATTAGTATCGAATTTAATATGCCGCACAACCTGCGTTAGAAAATGTCCTAAGCTAATTTAAAATATTGCCGTTATCCGTGTATTGCATTTTTCGAAAAGAAAATCGGTTGTTTTTAAAAAAATCAAGATGGCCGACATTCGAGTCACTTTCCGAACAGCGATCATCCTAATCACGTCCCATTCAAAATCTGTGTATACGCGGTTCATGACTCGAAGACAATAAATGACGTCACAACAATGTAACAAAGGCTGTGTCAAGTCAACAAGCTGACTGCTAAAGTTTTAAAAAAATTCTTAACTGCTCAACAAGTCAAATATGAAAAATGAGTGGCAGTAACCATAGTAACGTGTTAATGAAGTGAAGTATGCAACGATAGTGGCGCCGCAGACGACACTAGGTCGCAAACAAAAATAAGGTTACGCTTACGTTAAGAGAATCCCGTAAACATGCTTTACCTGTCCAATTCTCTGTCTGCATTGCGAAATTTCAATTTTGACGTTGACATATCGAAATGTTCGATTTGTGACACCTCGTACAAACTTCATATTAGAAATACGCGCTTATTACGAAGATTAATAAGAAAGATAAATAAGGTATGAATTAAGTACCTGCGATTCCGGTATACAGAATATCGCGAAAAAGTTCCTTCCTATTAAAAGAAAAACAATGCTAACGCCATTTCCGATATGATGATGACGTCTTAAGTTCCGACAGATAGGTCATCTTGCAGAGAAAATCGTCCGATTACAGATGTCAAAATTTGGATTTCCAACGCGATCCTCAGCGGGTGAATTTTTTTTTTATTTCTCCACTACTACACTATCAAAATGCATGGTCTATTAGCATGATACTTGCATTTAGAACCATCTCCTCTGCTCTCTCCTTACATTTCTTAATAGAAATAAGAAACTAGGACTATCATGAAGTAGCTACATAATTTCTTGAATCTTTACTCCTTAAAATTAATTCTCTCGAAATATATTTTTGTGTATCAATGACGTAGAGGTTCCTTAGATATTCCGTCAATTAGGCACAGATTGCATTGCCAACGCACTAGCCACCTATTTTATTACAATTTTTGGCAAGTTGTGTTATTTGTAGAAGCAAAAATACACTGCCGAGCATAAAATTAGGGTCACCCCGTAGTTTCAAGTTATTTCAGAAATTCTTTTTGTTTTCGGAACTTTTTCGGTTGTAACATAGTTTACTAAGTTTATGCGATTGTTTTGTCGTGTTTACATGGACAAGAGAAACTTTTTGTGGTGTTTTTTCAAAGTTTTTGTGATTTAAGACAAGTTTGATAAAAACAGTGTCCCTCAACTGATTTCCTAAAAACCATTATCAGCATATGTTTGAATTCTATGGTTTTATCTGTCAATTGCAAATTGTTTGTATAGTTGTCAGTGTATTACAATGAGAATAAATCCTGTTGTTGCAGCAATAATTGTGGCGGCTATAGAAGGTAGTCGCTGTCAGCGCGAAACTGCGAGCATCGTTGGTGTAAGTTTCTCGAGTGTGCAACAAGTATTTAGTGGTATGAAGAAACTGGTATGCTCACTCGAAGACCTGGTTCAGGACGGGGCAGAACTACAACAGCTATGATCGTTTTCTCGTTTTTAGTGCTTTGAGAAACCTAACAGTCAACAGTGATTTCCCTTCGAAATCATCTACAAAAAATGTGAAATGCAAACATAGGTAAGTGAGTGGACAGTTAGGAGGGGACTTCATTCTGCTGGATTATCTTCTCGAACAAGAGCTACTGGACCGCCGATTTCCCGTGAACATCAAATTGCTAGGTTAAATTTTACGAGAACACTTAGCTTGGACAATAGCGGATTGGACTCGAGTATTGTTTTCCGATGAATCGCGATTTTGTCTTATGGGCTCAGATAGATGTGTTAGAGTGACAACAAGGCGAGAGATATGCTCAAGAGTGTATTGCCGAGCGACTTCCACTTGGTGGACGTTCAGTGATGGCTTGGGGAGGCATATCTTTTGACGCTCGCACGAAGTTAGTCTTTATCGAGAATGTGACATTGAATGCGCATAAATACCCGACACAGGCTCTAGCAGACCATGTTATACCGTTCATGGTTGTTATTGAAGACGACGCAACCTTCATGCATGATAAAGCGCGGCCCCACCCTGCTCGGATGGTTACTGAATACCTTGACGAGGTTCAAAGTACGCGATTTGCTTGGCTTGTTCGCAGTCCGGATATGAATCGAATTGAACTTATTGGGATGAGACGGGGAAACATTTGCGAAGACATATGCCGGCCCCCAGAAATTCTGGAGAGCTTCGCGACATACTGGTGCAGAAATGGGACAATCTTCCGCAGAATGTGATCCAAAATCTGATCCAAAAGATGCCTCGTCGTTTGCCAGCTGTTATCACTGCCAGAGGAGGGAATACTCGCTAAAAAAGTTCTTAAAATTTCTTTTGTTCCAACGAAAAGCATATTACAGTAAAATTGTTCATTTTCATTACTTTCAATAAACTTTGAGAAAAAACCACAGAAAGTATTTTTGCTCACGCAAACACGACAAAACAATCGCATAAAGTTAGTAATATATGTTACAACTGAAAAAGTTCCGAAAACAAAAAGAATTTTTGAAATAACTTCAAAATACGGGGTAACCCTAATTTTATGGTCGACAGGGTATATCCTTTAACATCAGATTGGTTCTCATAGATTTTAATATTGCGATTTAACTACGAAAACAATGATGGGTTAAAATTTGTCTTGAAGTACTTTAAGCATACACAACGAATTAAATCGAAAGTTGAAAGAAAGACTACGTTTTAGTGAAAATCGAGATGAGAATATGTCATTTATAATACATGTCATGTCATGTAATAATACAATGAATGTGAATTACTTCACGAAGTAGAAAACTCCAATGAAATCCTAGAGAAATGTCTGAATGAATTCTTACACAAAAGTGAAGCTAAAACGCCATTCTAGTAATAGTATTACAGAGATAACAGACATAACACACGGTTTAATTGCTCAGCTAAATTAAACCAACTAGAGTTAGCAACCAAATTTGATCGGTGTTACATTTGATTCTCAAGTTCTCAACAATTTGTCAGCTTATTTATGAATCTAACATCTCAGGCGTTAAGCACTCCAAACAATACTGTATAGTAAATGTTTAAGTGAATTATTCTAACCGAATTATCACACGACATTTTTCCTATCTACAAATAGGAGTAAACTTCTTTAGACAAAAACCTCATAAATAGAAGAAACTTTTTAACTGTAGTACAGCCCTCTTGCATATCAAATTTATCCAAGCATATAACGACGTACTTGGATTTATTCCTCTTATTAATTACATCTTTACTTCCTATTAAATTTCTGCTTGCCCTACTTCATAATTATCTCTATTCCAAAGCCTTTTAACTTGTACGCCACTTTCGCCAATGTATTGGTCACAAGTCTCTAATTTGCAAATCGTATCAATTATAAATGTAATTTCCGTAACATTGAATTTCCAACTATATTTAGCAAACAGATCGTAGTTCAAAGAGAAGATCTTACATTTCTATAAATAACGTATCCTCAAAGCCTACATCACAAGTGATCAAATTATTTATTATTTCCGAATATAGCGAATATACTTTATCTCTTGAATCCAAGGCTAAATTAATTCAACAGATATCTGATCCAAGCAAATCTACATAAATGTATAAACTCTAATGTGCGAATATAAGACACACACCCAGTTGAATAGGCTTCTCATATACATACAAGTATATACCCTAGTATATAATTTTCAGCAAAATTCAGATATGCAAATTATTTAGGTTAATAAAAAGAAACAAAACGCGAAACACGCACTTTGATGTATGAATTTTAAAACTATGGACTTGATAAATTAGGGTATTAACGCTAAAATTTTATTCGTTAAAATGTAAATGTACGGAAAAAAGCCTAAAATATATGCTTGAGATTTATCAGCATTAATCGAGTACAGGCACATATTTCCATAGTAATTTTTTTACCTCATTAATGAAAAATTTTGTTTGTATACTCAGTGACATTAGAAGTGTTACACCCAGAAGGAATCATTTGTTTAACTTGATTTTTTGGCATCAAAATGGCTATCTTTAAAGCATGCTAGGATAAGAATGTCAACTTTTTTTATACTTTTTTGCAAAAAAAAAATCTCTTACTTTTCTGCGAAGATATTCATCTTCATTAGGGCTGACTAAGAAAAAAACTTCATAAAAAGAGCACAATTTGCAGAGAAATACGTTTGATATACGGTAGCAGCTGCATTACTGTTGGGTATAGTGAAATGGCTTATTATATTATATTCTCCCATTAGAAAAAATGGTAAAATACCATTTCCGCCAGTAACTTACGTTAGCCCAAATTCTAATAATCAGTAGAAAGGTTATGAACTAAAAGAGAATTTTAGACAAATTTTGAACTGTTGATTATAGAGTAAAATATACTCAGTGACATAAGAAGTGTTACACCCAGCAGGAGTAATTTGTTTAACTTGAGTTTTTGGCATCAAAATGCATGCTTATGATAAGAATGTCAATTTTTTATCATTGATATTTTTTGGCGAAAAACTTTCCTGCCAAGAGGATCATGTTTATGAGAGCTGACTAATATAGAAAAGTTTAGTTATTGCGTGCCCATCTACACATATTAAGCGTAACAGAATGGCTAGAGTTCGAAGATGTCCAAATTATCACCATGTCACTGACTCTGACAGGTGCAGAATTGTTGCCTATCAAGATGTTGGTTTGTCGCGAAATTGGCCGTCGTGTTAATTGTACTACAATCGGGGTAATGCGTGTGTTGTGTGTAGACAGAAGAAGGTAGAGGAACACGAAGAAGATCGACTGGTCAACCGAGGCATACTACAGAGCGTCAAGATAGGCGCTACGAGATCAGTTTGCTACAACCCGTCAAATCGTCAACCAATGGTTTGTCACATTCGAGCCTTTGGACTTTTTTCATACCGTCCACGATTTCTTTCTTTGACTGCGGACCGCTGTCGTCGTTGAGAGGCATGTACACAGGACTGTTGGAGTAATGGTTTGGGAGGCTATTGCTTATGGTCAGCTGTCACCACTTCTCTTTATTCGAGGCAGTATGGCAGCTGCTGTAGACTTTCTCTAAGAATCAGGCATTAATTAATATTTTGCCGTGGCCACCCCATTCCCCATAAAACATGTGTGGGATGTCATGGAGAGGAGACTGTTTACTTTCCTCCATCCTCCACAAACTTTGGCGCAGTTAATCAACGAAGTTCAAGCTGCTTCGAACGAGGTGCCACAAGCAAATATCTATCTCATTTTATCGTTGCCTAGACGTGTACAGGAGTGTACTCATCCACGGGGTCGCCAAGCACATTAAACATTTTTTTCGTATTACATGTCAATGAACTTTCTTACAAATGTTATCGTTTCATTTTTGATGTTGTTTGATGATTCCAAAAAAACAAGTTAAACAAATGGTTCATTCTGGGTGTAACACTTCTAATGTCACGGAGTATATGTTTCATTGCCATTGAGTCCTGTTATTAACCTTTATTTCAGTATACAATGGCATTTAAACTAGAAAATTTGCTAAGAAAATATTTAATGCAAGTTGCAAGTGTTCATTGTACGTTCACCATGAACAAATAAAATTGAACATAAAGTCGATCTTAATCAAGGTAACTCCGTGCAACTTTCATAATAGATCATGTAAATGAATCGAATACCGACAGCCTACCCACGTAATTTCACCGCATAAAATATTGTTTCCATTTCGATGATGTAGTTCCGATTTATAAATAAAATTGTAGGTTACGCGGACTAGGTCATAGACATTTCAGTATTTTTATTGAAGAAATGTAACAATCTCCGTAAGCAAACAAACAACAATATCAGAAGTCTTTAATGTGAAGTAGGACAGAATCGTAACTTTAAGGATAAATTTAATAATTCATTACCTATTAAAAGCACAAATTAACTTAGTTGTTTCAAGTTTTTAAGCAATAAAAATACTAGAGCAAATGTACATATGTAATAAATGTTTGCAAATCTCTAGAAATATACAGCCATTCTGATGAATATTGCATGGTATTATATAGAATTAAATCCTATCTA
>ML218354.1:0-29580 GCA_004785975.1 Popillia japonica
CCTATAGAATTCAGGCAAATTTAGGTATACTTACTTTATAATGTCTAGCGGATAACCATGTCATAGGCAGCACTCAAATGCTCGAGTGTTCCAAAATAAATCTACTAATTTGCTCAAAATGAGGAAATAGTTTAGCATGTTAATGTACATATATTAATATGGAATATGATAATATCGAATTTCCGAGTTTATTTGTCTTACTGTAGACATGTTGTACCGTATAATTTGGTTGTGGTTATGAGTAAAAACCAAGTGAATAGTCAGAAACTAAATCAGTTTTTTAATCATGTAAGGCTAATACAGTAATTATACTGGATTGTAGTAGCAAACTAAAAAAACAGATGCAAATTAAGTTTTGCATTTTTCGTTAGTGATATGGAAAATAATTTGCAATTATTTTCTGTTATCAAAGTGCGTCAAACACGAGTAAATGTTTGGAGAACTGTTGACGCCACTTACTTATCTAATTATCTACAGGATATTCCTGCGGAATTGTTTATTCTTTATTTTAAGCAAGAGATTGTAATATTGATCATAGCGATCTGATGAAATGCGAATTAAATGTTTTGCTAATTTCTTAGTATTACTAACAGGAAAGTAATTTTCAAACAAAATATTAAATTAGATATGATCATATTATTTTAATATTAAGAAATTCTGTAATGTATGATGCCACTTTTGAAGTTTTGTTTATGTAGTTGCTGTTGATTTTGTGGTTAAATATGAACATTATGTTAAGCTTTTGGCATAGAGTCTATAAATAGCTCTGCTGTTGCGCAATACAGTATTTTAAATTTGATAAATGATTATTATAAAATAAAAATCCACCAAATTAATTAAAAGATTATGCCTTTTGTATTAGAAATTTATTATTATTTATTAAACTGCGTGATTATTTTTTCTGTATGGAAATGTAAATTTTTGATACACATGATTGATACATATCTCTATATTTTTTTAGTTTTATTTTGTTGAAATATTCTGGTAAAAAGGGAATAGAGGTTGCAGATTTCATTACTTTAAAAGATCACGATAAAATTAAAAATAATCATAGGTAACTTATTTATTAATAGAACACACCACATAAAGCCATTTCAACTCTAGCAATTTTAGGAGAAAACCAAAAACATTTCTGGAGGCGTGTACCTTTTAAACGACAAACAGAAGGGCTTTTGTTTACATGAAAGCCCTCTTTTAATTTTTGGCAAGGAATCACTCTTTACTTTCGCAGTTATTTGGAAACACCCTGTAGATAGATTTCTAATGGAACGAACACCCATTGCACATAGAATGGGAAAACCTAGATTTTAAAACGTCTTAATCGGGAAATGTTGCCAAAATACCAAGTATTGAGCTGTTTGAAATAAAAACGGTTGAAAGCCAAATATAAGGTAAAAAAAAAACCTTTTCTGTGTTTTGCAAATAAACATCCGACTCGGAATGGAAGAAAAAATTGTGAAGGGATCATACAGTAATAAATAGCTCGAGCTTTGATGGGAAACTGTAGGTTAGAAGACCACGAAGAACAAAATTGTTGCTAAAATACACCACGAAACAGTAAAACATGGTGGTAGTAATATTAGGCTACAGGGTGATTTTGTGACATGGAGGGGGTGTCCTTCTTGGATAAAAAATAATATTGCGCAAAATGAGTATTTTAACCTACTTCAAAATGTTATGCTGCTTGACGCGAAGGAAAACACAGTTGTAATGGATTTATCAACGAGACAATGATCCAATCATGTGAGACAAAGCTTTTCTTTAAGAAAAATAAATTGTTTTGTTGCGGCTTTCACAATCACTTTAATCTTATAGAAAGTCTATCGAAAAATAAAAAGGACGGCAGGGAGATACAAAATAAAAAAAGACAGGGCTGAATTAGTGAGAGTATAAAAGAATAGTGCCATCATCCATGCTATCTATAACAAAGAGCAAG
The DNA here is from genome assembly GCA_004785975.1 of Popillia japonica. Lineage (NCBI taxonomy): Eukaryota > Metazoa > Arthropoda > Insecta > Coleoptera > Scarabaeidae > Popillia > Popillia japonica. The sequence goes on from ML218354.1 coordinate 1,937, forward strand.
CCATTGAATACTAAACATTTTAGTCGTGAAGAAAATTAGTACCTTTTTTCTGTTGTGGAGCTATTTTTTATTTCACTCACTTTAATACTTTTGGATATTTTTTTCTAAAGGCCCTATTTTATTTAACAAGTCTATTAATATATGCTTCATGGTTCGCATATGTATAATTAACTTTGTAGGTCGGTATTTTAATAGTGCACATTGTATAGGATTATTACGATAGTTATTATTGAACAAAAACACTGTAGGCACGATCATAAAAATTTCATTTATTTTCCAGATAAATAGCTAACCGTTTTTACCAGAAAATATCGTCTGAAATTAAAAATAAAATCGGTAAATTTTTGTGAGTATCTGTGCCAAAAGGTATTATTATTATTATTAGTATTAGTTTTCTTAATATAGGAGTACCACCTAGCTTTGTTAAAAATACTCTTTGCTTGTACATATTTGTTAAAATTTTACATATTTAAATGCTTTTCAAGATTTACTACTTTGGATATCAATATCTTGTCTGTATGTATGTATATTAATTGGTAAATTATAAGTTACGATGAAAGTCCCACTACAAACTTTGAATTTCACAGTAATGTAATGATTGATGGTATTCGAATAGCATTTAGTTTTTCCTTTCGCTGGTTTCATTTCGTTGAAATTTAGAGATATTTTTAAATCAGATATAATATCGTAAACAGAAAGTAAGAGTTACTTCGTTGGAAAATACATATTAGTTTTCAATCAATACGATTCGAGTGGTGGCTTTATCGATTCAACTCTCTAGATTATATTTATCGGTATGGTTTTAATGACCGGGTTATTTGAATCCGCCATCCGATGTCCTGTTGCAGTTTGGGAGCCGATTACTGGTGGAAATTTTCACTGACGTCACAAGATCGAACAGAAAAGTATAGATTTAACGCTTCGCTGATGAATATTTGGCTCATGGTGGGGGAAGCTCTGGCGCGACGGCGAAAATCGTTATTGCACAGACTGGGGGTGCTCGTGTTCTTCGACGCCAGGTGGCGCCATTCGTATTTCAGACGTCACGGACGTCGCTATTGCGGCTGGTGGATGTCTAGTCGAACACTTGTTGAAGGGTGACGTAAGTAGTCTCTACCCCCGTGTTCGTCCAAGGTTCTTAATATGATTGAGTGGGTGGATCTCCTGCTGTTATCTTTTATAATAATATTGTCGATGTCGATATAATCTGTACAGTTAAGTAAGCGATATGTGTACTCGTATGTTCCGCGAAAATATGGTAGTTGTACGTAGTTGCAGCAAATTTAAATTTTCAGGAAACATAACTTTTATAGTTCAGTTATTCAACCTAGTGTTATCCCAACATGTTGTCATAATCTCTCGCTGCGGGTTTCGGCTCTTTGATTTTTTTGGTATCTTTTGCGATGCTTTAATAACGCCTCCTCAGAGCCGTATAGAGCGCATAAACAAATTAAAGCCTGCTAGATGGGCTAAAGAGAAGAAATTTATTATACATACATAGTCTCTAATTTCCAGTCTTTTATTAGGTGCTCTTTCTTGCAATATTAGCTTGCGTTGCTTAGACTGTTTATAACCAAAATGTTAATAATAGTATCTCAAGTTGTAAGTATGGTCACAATATTTATACTGTATCGCTTCAAATACTAGCAATCTGTGTTCGTTCAATGTGTAATATTATATTAAAATAAACAAATAAATTTACCACTGAAGCATATATTAATAAATGAAAACAAGATATATTTTAAGAAGCTGCCAGTTTTTTCTTTTGATATTTAAATGTGATATTACAAAGTTATTATTCTAGTGGTATTAAGAAAAATATTTCATGTTTGAGACTGTCATCATAACTTATCGAGCATATTTTTATTAATACCGTACCGTTTACTTCTACGTACATACACTGTGTGTTAATATAAATATGTATAGTAAACACAGACTGATAGTTATGCAACAACTGGAAAAAGCTTGTGACACTCGTCTGCGTAATTGAATAAAAGCCAAATTCCTCCGATGTGATATATTCGATGGTTACGATTTTCAAAACGTGTGCATCGATCCACCAAACCGTAAAAATATTTATAGAAACGATTTTAAAGCACGTCACTATCTAACTTGAGAGTTTAAAACAACGCCCACTTTGTATGTATATATGTATGTACATGTATTGAAATTGCTATTTATAAAAAATAGAAAATTTATGTTTTAGTCAATATGGGTAATATTTAAAACAAATTAAACCGTACGACAACGTAACTGTGTGTAATGATATTTACTATATACAGAATGGAAAATATCGATGCTGTTCTAGCAGCTCTGCGAGTGCAGAGAAGAGAGTGTTACACCAAAACTATCCTTATCCCATCCTGGGCATGTGATCTTTGCCTTCGTTCTAACACTGATTTTATATATGTATCTACTGATTCTAGTGTGGTTACCACATATAGCAGCTACAAGGGATGTACTGTATTTACTGTGCCTAGTATAGTAGGCGTTGAAATAAACATTACACAACAACACCATTTCTTCGTTTTTTATCTGCCAAACAAAGCGCCAAAGTTGAGTCGTATAGCCGTATTTGTTAAAAAGTTGTCTTGTTCAAAGATTTTGAGAAAGGGAGAAAAACGAACTTCACGCTGTCATTAAATATCTCCAAAAGAAAGGTTTAGCGCCACAACAAATTTATGAAGATATAGTTAGTGTACTTGGGGATAATGCGCCTACATATCAGGTAGTGAAGAATTGGTTTTGAGAATTTCTATCTGGAAGAACAACTTGCGAACATGCTTAAGGTGCTGGTCGCCCAAAACTGTGTGCACTCAGGAAAATGTTGATAGAGTCAGTAACTTGATTGAGCAAGCTTGTCGGTGAACTACTATACGTTTAGCTGCGATAACAGACTTTTCAACGGTACAGTTGGGACAATAATTGATGACTATTTGGGACTTGATAAGGTGTTCTGCCTAAATGTTCACACCCAAAGAAGCGCGATTTCAGATGCGAGTTTAAAATTGTTTAACAGTGATCCAAAAAAAACTAAATTGCTTTGCTAAGGTTGTTGAAACCTGTGTTCAAACGGTACAGTCGGAACAATAATTGATGACTATTTGGGACTTGATAAGGTGTTCTGCCTAAATGTTCACACCCAAGGAAACGCGACTTTAGATGCCAGGTTAAAATTGTTTAACAGTGATCCAAAAAAAAACTAAATTGCTTTGCTAAGGTTGTTGAAACCTGGGTTCACCACTTTGATCTCTAATCGAAAGTGTAAAGCAACGAGTGGCGATATCGAGGATGTTCACCATCACGCAAATTAATGATTCAACCCCCGGAGGGTAAGATTATGGTCACCATTTTCTTGCATGCCAAAGGAATTTTATTAATTGATTATCTGGACCGAGCACATACAGTCAATATTACGCTACATTAATTAATCAACTTCGTGGTTGCATCAGAGAAAAAAGAAGCGGAAAGTTGACGTGTAGATTTTGGTTCATCAAATAATGCTTCTGTGCATAGAAGCTTTCTTTTGTTAAGCGCAATTAGCAATGCAGATTTCGAGCTGATGAACTATCGACCATATTCAGCTGACCTAGCTAGTTATGACACAAGTGGAACAATTATTCTGTGATTAAGATCCCGAGCTTTTTCGAAAAGGTGTAAATATGTACCTATATTAGAACTTAGGTGGTATAAGTGACTATGTCGAAAAATGATATTATCTTGTTATCTACTGAAAATTCTGCATTGACAGGTTCTTAGCCTTTCTACGACTAAATTATACAGTGCTAATTAAGCCAGACTTTAACAGTGATAGAGTGATGTCCGTCCATTAATTTTAATTCTGCTAAATTAAAGTTTGACTTTAGTTACAACATGATGCTTTTCTTGAACCTGTGTTAATTCGCTGGGATTCCGATTATAATGGTGTGAAAGTAATACTATGCTACTATCATGTTTTCTTTTGTCAAGCCGCAACAAACATCTAATATTAGGATCCGTTTATCCTGTAAATACTTTGTACCATCATGATATTCCAATTTTTTTCTTTTACACGAAAAATGGCAAAGATACATATTCTTCATGAAAAAGGAATTTACGTGGGTTTCGCTTCAAGATTGGCTGATCTCTGTCATCTGTCCTTCATCCAAACGATCATATCTTGTATAGGTGTACGTTTTTTAGACGATGGCTGTGTTTGTCTCTTACCAATATGATTTCTTGAAGCGTTGCTTGGTGATTCCTCACGAGGATCGTATATTGTAATATTCAGGTTTGATATGTTCACACAAAAGGCGAAATCAGGTATTATCTTCGCTGTATTCTTAAAGTAAATGGTTTTTATGTCTTCAAAACTATTCTAAATAACCACACTGCTGCTACTAGTCGAAAACGTAAGAGCAATAAAACTACACACATTTTCTTTGTCTTGATTTTGATATTTATTCTATGATGGAATACTGGGTTTATTAGTAAATATTCCAGATAGGAGCTTGTCGTCACAATTTCTTCATTATTTTTGTTACATACTCACATTTGGCAAACGCTCAGCTCCTATCGAAATTTTCTCAATAATTTTATTACTGGAAGGTGAATGTGTCAGAGTAGATTAATCGGATGGGAGAAAAGAAGGGGAAGGATAAATAAGAGATATTCGAGAGTAGAGAAGAACGAGAGGTCAATGACTAAATAAAACGTCAATTGAATTGATCGAAGCGATTGGTTTATGTTGATGACATGCACTTACGCATTCGTTAATTGATACGATTTTGTTCGCTGTTTTGCTTTGGTAAAAACGCCGCATATTCGTGATATATCTAATTGTAAATAAATTGTTATTGGCAATTATTGGCCGTCGAATTAGACATTATCTAGTAAAGTGATTAGAGAAAAATCTGTTTGATTCTATTTTATATACATAACAGTGATCACTTTTATCTCATTACAGTAATCAGTAATAAGCGTTGTGATGACTGGCAATAAACACTTTGAAGGTTGAACTTTTATGGTTTATTACTTTTGTCAGTTTTGAGATAAGTTCATGCATATAGGAAAAGCAATAAAACCGTTTTATTAGTGGATTGTATGTACGCGTAGATTTACCACAAATTCTCTGTTGACATCCTTAAGCTCTATTTGAATTATAAATACTTATTATACGTGTGTGTATTTGTAAAACCTTTCAATGTTAAAAATGTCTCGACAATATTGATTTAAGATTGCTTGAATTTGGGACATCTGTAGATTCATTCGCTTGCCGCTGACTGATTTAAACAGGCGTTGGAATGTACATGGTAAAATGCGTCTACATAATTATGTGTCTTCGTCATTATAACTAGGAAACCTTATCATTGTAAGTAGAAACTAAATTCTGACTAATTATCCAGTTGTAGTTGTTAGAACGACTTATTCACTTTCCTTTTTTACGATTATGTTCATTGAATGTAAGTATGTACATATACATATGTATGTATTTAGTACATGAGTTATATTGTTTGCATACATACATACATAGCACACATACCACCAGCGACAGTGATGTTAGTATCGACAGTGATAGTGGTTCTGTCGCAGAACTGCAGAATTATGTATTTAAAGTATAATATCATTATTGTAATATTAAGTTATACCAGTTTTTGTCGATACATAGTGTGGTGGATCAGCTAGTGCTTCTTGCTATTGTAATTTATAATATTATGTAACATTAATTTAAAATTTCTAGAATACAAATTTTATGTTAAGATATTTGATGAAGTACAAATACGTATACTGCAAATAATAAAATACATATTAACATTATTGTGCACTTATTTTTTAATAAATGTGTTGTATATGTGAAATTTATTCGAATATCCAAGTGTAAATAACTTATTTGATTCTAATACATCATTTAAATTTAGCACCAAAATAGCTGTCAGTCTAATTTGCCTAATGTGAAGCGGAATTTATCATTTGGTCTTAATAAAAAACAAGGTAATATGGAACTTCAAATAAGTTTATTAAGCTTTAGTTTGTTGGTGTTGGTTAATTGGGGTGTTTTATATTAATATACCTGTATTCCAGTAGCGTAGTTTTTTTTACATATACAGTGTAAATTTTCGGTTTTATACTCAAAAACAGTCATGAATAAAAGGATTTATACCTAATCATCTGTACTGTACCATCACACTTTTTACATCAACCATTTTTTATTGAGTGACATCTATTGATATTTCAAGGATGTATGAGAATGATGTGTCTTTGTGACACAGTAATCTAATGACATTTCTGAAATAGTAGGAAATAATTGCATACTGATTATGGCTTTATCTCGATAATTGTAAAAATAGGAGCATACATGTAATTTATACCAATAATGTAGCGGGATTTCTTTTGCCATTTTGTTTGAAAACATAATTTGCATTTAAACAGCCATTATTTATTTGAAGAGCAGTAATCTCCAACGAGCCATATGATTTGATTGCAAAAATCGTCAGATATAATTTCGTTGTGACAGTAAAAGTATTATAACTAGAAAAAACTTATTGGTGTGCTATGATGGAATCTTGTCATATAGTAACAATTAACAATATTTCTAATAAAGTAACGGTTGATTTTATGATGTTTCATTTATTTCATAATGTTGCAAACACGGATTTAGTAAAATATATATAACAATTCTCCGTCAGTATTCGTTCATGTAGAACAAAACGCGCAGTAGCAGATTTATAACTATCAATAGATATGCAAAGAGGTAACATTAGCTATGTCGTTATGGATATTTTTACTGCAACAATAATCACGTAATAAATGCATTCTTAAACGCTTTCTAAGCCCTTGCATATTCTACCGTGATAGAATGCAAGAGTCCGTATTGATTGCAAAACTCTTCGCTCGTTAACCTGTAACTATTTTCATGCAGTCAGCAAATCTGTTGCCCCCGTTAAATGAAAAAGTTTAATATCACGATGGAATGTCTGAAAATCTTTATACTTATTAGGTCATTTATTTTTGTTACCATAGAATAATGTAACGTATAATTAGTCAAGTTACACGTAGGTAGTAGATTTTTTGAATGGAATTAATAAGTATGCACTGTGCGACAAGGTGAATATACATATTTATGTATAATTGAAATTATTTGAATTAACATTATTTAAGATCATTCAAAGTATTTACACAAATAAAGCGCCAGTTGTAACATAAATAAATTAAGTTCTTAATTTTTTAAAATTAAAAAAACTTAGATGCAGGGGAACAGGAGTCAGAGACTTTGATTTTATTTTATTTACAATTAGCAGCAGTTCAGAATCAGTATTTGTTTCAAAGATTATTTTCACAATAAAATTTTTCATCCTGCAATGCAATGCAAGTTTCTATTCTCATAACATATTACATTGATTTATATGTATGAAATATAAATATTTGCGATCGTAATTGTTACAAGAAGTCTTACAGCAGTAGTGGTAGTTCTTTTTCGAGAAAGCCGTGATCTCTAATTGCGGTCTACACATTGATTGATGTTGATGACCGGTATTCATTGGGTCATATGTGCTTATTGTTGTTATATTTGAACTTGAATGGAAGTGTTGCTTTATTATACTTATTCATTGCCAAAAGGCCAATCATCGTGGAAAAGCTGCTGGCAAAAGTACCTCTATTCGTTAGATGACAAAAAGTGTAATGGAAGGATGAATCAGGATTTGAAGCATTTGGGCAAAAATGCAAGTTTTTGTGTGACGTTCAAATACCGCAAAAATGTTACTTGATTGTGTTCTTCCAATTATTAAACAAGGATAAGTTTCTGTACTTGTTTGGGTTGCTTTTGTTATGCCGGCGCAATAGATCTGCGCACAATTTATGGAACTGGAGAAATGATGAGAAATTCCCCGAATATTGCAGGGAAATATAGTCACGTTGGGCGAGCGCTTAGCCGACGACAATGTTGTGTTTATACATAATAATGAGTCCAGACACAGCAAAAACTACCAGCCAGTTTCATAAGTTGGTAGTTTTGGTAATATCTCTTTATTATTGTTTCTATATATTTTTATTATTGCTAACGTTTCTGTAACGATAGAATTTCAGTGTAGCGTTATAGATAATGATATTGCTATAAATAGTTTTCAATTATATTAAGCTAGATAACTATAATTTACAGCAAAGAAGATGGGTAAAAAAAGCAGAAGTGTTAATCGATGTTGGAAGTAGTGTAGCACAAAGAATATAATTAGGAAATGGCCCGGTATAAATATTCGGCAGTCACGTTATCAAGATTGATGACCTAGAAGTTCTAATTAAGATGAAAATAAATAGCTTTTTTTATTATTCCCTAGAACGAAGAAAATCTATTGTTGATTCTGTCGTGTTCTATTCGGTTTAGTGACGCATGTCTGAAAACAAATCAAAATTAATTAATTTATTCTCAGCAGTATAGCTAATACTAGTGCTGCAGATATCCGACAAAATTAAGATCCGGATATCCGGATCCAAAACTATCCGGATATCCGAATCCTTGGATCGGGATTCACTATCCAAAACCTCAGATCCGGATCCACGATCCGAATCTTCGGATCAGGATCCGCTATCAGAAACTTCGGATCCGGATCCGCTATCAGAAACCTCGGATCCGGATGCGCTATCCGAAACCTGGATTGAGCAAAAAGGTTCCACTGCAAACTTTTTTTTTTGTTTGGAATTAACCGATTTGTGCTTGATAATTGTTACTTCATAATTCTTATTTATTTAGTAAAACCTTATATTTGTGTTTCTCTTCAGACCAAATACATACCTTTTGTTCCCGATTTTTCATTTTATTTATTTATTTAACATACCAATAAAGTTGTTATTTTCTTCTTAAAACGTTGTACATAGCAATATCTATTAGCTACTTATAATATTAATGAATAATATTGATTTGTTTTATTATTTTACAAAGCAAAATGTTGGAACGTAAAACTTTTCTTTACTATTTTTTTAATGTTAGTGAGAACTCGCGAATAAAATAATCTAATTGATACAAACCTCATAAAGAATGCAAATTTGATGATTTTCAATAGCAGATTCGCATGTGAGATTTCGGATAGCAGATCCGGATTCGAGGTTTCGGATAGCAACTCCGGATCCGAGGTTTCGGATAGGGGATCCGGATAGTGGATCCGGATAGGGTATCCGGATAGTGGATCCGGCTAGCTCTCAGATCCGGATATCCGGATAGTAAATTATCCGGATCCAAAATTATCCGGATCCGGATAGCAGCTCTAGCTAATACATATGTTCAATATCCATGAATGAATTAATATACTCGTATAATCCATCCTTATCGTGTGTAATATAAATCTCAATTTTGTTTTCATGTTCAAATTTTCATAGATTTTCAATATCCTGTCGAGTAGACGTTATTTAGATAAATTGATTTTGCTATATGGAACAATGTGCAAAATACTCATAGAAATAAAGTTTTTATAATGTTTCGAAAGGATTCGTTAGTGTTTTATTTCTACGAGATATGTAATTTATTTGAGGTTCAAAATAGAAATATTCATTTAAGCACTGGAGATGTGCGTGCAGATCAAATAAATGTATTTTAAATGTAGCGTAAATACAGATGCAGTGCTGCGGTATAGTTATTTTAGCTACACGAAAACGTAATGCGAATAAATGAAACCTCTCATGCTGCATAGATAAAACTTGTTGGAACTGGACCAAAGATGTACCTGTGGATAGATTCGTTTATACTTTAAACTAAAATCGGCAAAGGCGTTGTCGGTATCGTTGAACGCGTATCTTAGGCGGAGTTGGCTAAAATTTTTAAATTGAATGAATGGCTTCCAATATTGATAGGAAACATTTTTACAAGACGAGAATAGTATTTTATTGATTACTATGCTTGTAGAACTTCCATCATTTTTTTGAATATTTTCGTATGTAGTACCATATTCTTATGCGTTAAGATTCTTGATATTTCTTAACGAAATGTAAGTCAGCCGAATCTATCTTTGCAATAATTATGAAAGGATTTTCTGCACATTTTATTAAAAATATCAGAACGATTGTCGTCTCCTTTTCTGAACCAGTCCTGGAATGCCTTCAAATTCTCTGTGAAGGACCACCAAGTATGATACCAATCGGTTTATAGGCCTTTTGTTTTTTTTTTAAGACTGGGCACGATCTTCTGTAGCCTTCCTACCGATAAAGTCACCGTTGTCCATACTGTTGAGTCCTGCGGAATTTATCAGCATTAACGGTTTGCTACTGTTTGGACATCCACCTCTAAATCACGTCGATCGATTATTGATCAGTGATCAATGATCACTGTTACATGCCAGAGCGTCGTTTCTAAAGGTGTTGTACATGACTCTACCATCAACATACACAGCAAATTTGATGGCAAGTGATATTTGTGGCTTATGTATACTATAAAGAATTCTGGGCCTGGGAGAGAATCCTGAGACTTCTTCAGAAAAGATGTCGCTTCAATCGAGAAGCATTCATTTAAAAAGAAAATGTTCTATTCGGCCAGTAGGAGTAAGTTAGAACGGTCGTATGGGATGTATGCTGAAAGATCGTTTTTGCAATTTGTTTTGACACAAATAAGTGTTTGCTAAATTGAAGAAATTATGAGACAGAAATACATTTATTTTATTCAGAGTTCTTTTTGTATTTCTTTGTATGATTAATATTGTATTAATATGTACTTGTCTAGTTCTACTTGCTGGTCAAAATACGTTAAAAAAAAATATTTCAAATATCATTATTTGACTGACTGTTGTCTATAAGTGATACATTAAGCTAAATCCTTACAAATAGCCAAATATCGATGATGCCTTTGGGCGATTTTCTTGTTTATTTACTATTTTATTTTCCCGATTATTTTTTAGGCAACTGCATGTAGTCGTTAGTTATTGTTGATTTGTTAAGTGTATCAGTCCTGGTACCGATCCGCGCGTGTTTTTCCGTGCACACATACATATACATACACTCTATTATCTACGACCGTCGGTGTTTAGCGGTCACGAAAATTTCGGTCAATCGGTATCGATTTAATATGCAGAATGAATAAAGGTTTATATTCGCCTCGGTGACGTATTAATTTCGCTGAATTACAAGTTCGGTTCTGCAATCGCGTTCTATCATGTTTGCGCTTCTGATCGGTCGATGTACTGGTAAGAGACAGGTGGTTCCACCACGTCTGCACAAGTATCATTACTTGCCGAACGAGTATATAATTAGTGCGGTTATTATTATGATAAATTTTACGAAAACCTAACGGGTTCGCCTCATCGAATTTGGAAAACGGTTAATAAAATACCCGTTTACTGGTTTCGATTATCCATGTAAAACGTGCTTGTTCCAAAATCAGGTTTATCTGATAGAGGATCTGTACGAATTAGTTAGCATTCGCGAGATATTTATTTACATACATAAAAGGTCACTATTAAAAATTATAAGGTAATTGTAGTAAGTTATGTCGTCAGCTCTGAGCTGACAATGCCATTCATTAAGTTTCCATCACATAAAACCTATGTTTATTATTGATTTGTAGGAAAGTGCAACATGACAGAAAGTTGATACATCTCAGGAGTGAACTAGGTTTTTATTTCATAATAGAGGATAATAGAATAGAGGAAGAATTGTATCCAAATATGCACTTAGCCACAAAAGTCTACACACGGCTGACAAATGTCGACAAACAGACAAAGTAAACTAAAAAATTGCTTTATTTTTTGTGGTAAATGTGTTTAAATAACTATATTTCAATATTATACACAATAAAAAGCGCATTATGTGCGCGAAACAAAATAAAAGGCAATATTATATTAAAACCGCTCACAGCAAAAGTCTACATATGGCTCATACATTTATTAATGTTACTATTGAGTTGGTCCTCCTTTTGCGTCTACCACCCCAGATAATTGCACCGTCATGAATTTACAAGTTTTTCAATGACATCTCGCAAATCAGTTGCCATGCTTCGGCCAAAGCTGTTTTTAAATCCGTCCTGTTACGAATCGAACGTTTGAACAGTCTCCTCTTCAATTCATCTCATAGATGTTCAATCGGGTTAAGGTTTAGGGATTGGAGTGGATTCCGGAGTTAGTTTTTTATACAAAACACTGGCTCATTCAAAAGTAAGTTACGTAGTGGGCGACCATCAAAATTGGATCATCGTGTAAGGAGAACCATCATTAAACGAATAAATGCACAGCGTAGATTGACTGCGCGGTCAATAACAAATGAGCTTCAAAGAACGATGGCGATTACTGTACATCTCCGAGCTGTAGGTTTACACTCCAGAAGACCAAGAAAGGAGCCTCCCATAAACACTGTTAATCAGACCAAAAGATTGAAGTTTGCGAAGAGGTACCATCGAATCTACGAGAGCGACTCCAGATTTTGGCAGAGGGTAATATTCATTGATGGAAGCAAATGTATCGTTTTTGGAAACGATTTAATGGACAAAGTGCGACGAAAAAATGAAGAGTTTTATTCCAACGCTAAAGCATCGATGCGCTATGTCTGGTTATGAACGAGTTTCCTTATTAGCCTAAACGACCTGGGGTTATCCGCAAATTGTATGTTTCAACAGGACAACGATCCGGAGCATACTTCAAGTGTTATAAAAGAGTGGCTACTGTATCATATAAAAGATCAACTCCGGACTCTATCCCAATTCCCAGACCTTAAAAAAAAACCCAATTGAACATCTATGGAATGAATTGAAGAGGAGACTGTCCAAACATTGAACTCGTAACAAGACGGATTTAAAAACAATTTTGGCTGAAGAATGGCAACTGATTTTGCGAGATGTAACTGAAAAACTTGTAAGTTCATGTCGGCGCGATTAACCAACTCAGTATTGACATTAATAAATGTATGAGCCGTATGTAGACTTTTGTGGCTAGGTGTAAATGGACTACATTAGTTGAAAATTCTCTTATTACATCACATAAGCGCTGGCCCACAAATGAACAAAATTCGAAGTATTATTGAACAACCGCAAACATCAATCAAGTTTTTCTGTCAGGAAAAATCCACACTCTTGAAGAGCCTCTACGTACATTTCTCTTTCTTAATACATGGACAAGTTGGGAAAGGCAACTTACTGAAATTTATTGTACTTACTCACTCACACACTTCACAACATTAAATTGTAACGGTGTGGTATCTTCTCAAAATGAAAACTCACAGGTTTTGGTAAAATGATCAATATTTGTAAAGTAAATGTTTGGTCCGACATTTTTGATGCCGTTGTTGATGAATTTTATTTGTAGATTCCTTTTCCTAATACACACAGTACTCTTTTGCTCCATTATTAAAATTTATTCTAATTAACTCTTGAGGCGTTTTTAAATTTTAGTGTTCACTGCGTAAGTATATGATAAACAGTACGTTTCATCTGATTACCCTAAATTTAATTTAAAAAAATACACAAATATTATTGCCATTCTTTAAAAATCAATAATAAATAAAAATTCCATATGGTACAAACTTTATGAATGACACTGTATGTTGTTTGAAGTTAGAGACAAAATCTATCAAATTTCTATCCAAAAATATTTAATCGTATTGAATCACATAGAATACTTTAATGTAGTTGTTAATTTTCCCTCTACTTTAACATATTTGGGATTTTAATAGAATTGATATTCTATTCTTTCAAATAGATTATTGTTGTTAGAAAGATGTGATTCCGGAAACATGATCAGACGTTTTGAAAAGTCTACTTATAATTTTCCAGCCTTAAATTAATGTGTAAATTCTGTCATCCGACGGAAACTTTTAGTTTAGTTTATTTTTATGATGTAGATACATATTGAACTTAATATTTTATGATATTGATTCTCTTATTATCTCCGCTATAAAGATTGTAATAAGTCACACATACAACATATAATGTTTTGGATGTGCTTAGGAATAGTTTTATACAAAGCAGCTAAATAGTGAATGATAGTGGAATACAAGTTAGTGTTTTATAATCTACTACGGAGATGTTTTACTACGATGAGCCAGTACAAACACGTGCTCTACAAATGAGTAAAACGTGAAATAAACATATTCCGCCGTTCGTGATATGGCCTTGCCAGGCGAGATAAATACGTTATTATAGTAAATTGCGTATTCAGAGATTAATTTGTCTGTCATTACCGTATAATAAAATGCATCCAGGAAATGTAGCTGGTATATAACGAAATTTGCCAGTAAAAACTAGAGATATATCGCTGAAAAGGATTTGGTAGAGGAACCTTTTTATTCAGCTGTGTAGTTTCTTACTAATACATATAGGTATATTTTTGTGGTATAATTAGAAATTTTATTATGTAATTAACATGTGCATAAATATTACGTACTGGTTTTATAGTGTAACTGTTGTTTAGTCATGACGTTTTTTTTTTTGAAAAAAGTATAGAGGCTGTTAGAAAAATCGAAACTCATTTTTTTGTGGTAAAGTTGTATTTTTTGGTGCTCAACAATAATCTGTTTTAAAACTCTTTCTGATATGTAGTTTTTGAAATATTTTCGAGAAATAGAGGAACATATTTGGACGGATTTCCATCAACGTAATGGATTCATCGAAAGCTGTTCAAGACTGAGATATAAGACCTTCCTGTTGATTTTCTTAAGGAATTGATTCCTTATTATATCGTTGGGGTAAAACCACATGTTAAATGATTGTCCTTTTGGGCTTATAAGTTTATTTCACAAATACTAAAGTTTCCTCTAATAATAAATCTAGCAGTCGCTACAATATCATGCAGCCAATTTAGAGCTACCATTTACATACGCTTTTTATGATGAATTAACTTGGATGCACGATTTTGCGACATCTTGCAAATTTGGACTTTGTCTCCTGGCGTACTCCACATTTGGGGTTAGTGCGTCTAGAGTTGAATTTCGAGATGAATACACAATCCATTTAGATACGTTTTCTATCGAGTGGAGGTCTGGAGAATGATGAGGCAATGATGGGACAATGGTGCCAGTAGCAAAATAAAGAAATCCCAAGCTCTGTTCCAGATATGTGTATGTATAGAACCAACTCATGACAGCTGGGGGATGTTTCACAGTTGTGACACATTGTGATATAGACGTGGACTATAAGCTTTCGTGCATTAATTTATCAATTCTGTCCACGGTGTGTCAAGAACCACATTTCGTTGTTGCAATATTCTTATGAGAAAATGTTTCAGTTTTTAATAAAATCCATTGCGATCTGCTAGTTATTAGAAACGTCTTTACGTTTTCCGGCTGTTAAATAACACGATTCGCACAACATTTACAAAAAAATAATTTTTGAAATTTCATAACGTGTATAAACTGATGAAAGATTTAACGAGTACCTCGAATATTATTCGCCAATAAAAAAGAAATTATAGATTCTTTTCATTTAATATAGAATATTTATTCCAATAGTTTATCGTATAGAGATATATTTTTCCGTAGGTACAGAAATTTATTATTCTAATCGAAGTTGCGAGAAATAACCGCTATAAATATTCATCGATTTCATGAAGTCGTAGATTAAGTTGCGGCCATACCGTATTGACGTTAGAATAAATAAAGACATATTTTAAAACGGGCTTGGTCAGTTATACTTAAACATATCTCATTAGTGTTTTCAACGATGTGAATAAATTTGTCATCTGAGCAAATGAGTTCTGCAGAAGACTGAACGCTAAAATTGTCATACGTACATATTTAAATTGCGTTTTTAAATTGCAGAACTCTTACTCATCATGAACATCATCATTATAGTCGCATGCACGGCATAATGATGAGAGATATAATTCAGGAATTTCTTTAATTAACAATTGCGAATGAAATTAAAACACCGATTTTCGCAACTAATATGACTCCAAATATATTGTAGTTCTTTGTCTAATTTAGTTACGCATTTGTCTGTTATTATTCTTTTACTTTGCTAATTTTAAAGCGCCACTTTCCATTATATTGTTAACGTTTGACACGTTCCGCGATTTGTCGTGTTTTTCGCAATTATGGCCTGAATAAATGAATTTTAATTGGATGCAATTGTTCGTAATTTGTGCGCTACTCTCTCTTATTATAGTAGCGGCAGAGTGGTGCGTAATTCAGAACTGACTTTTAATTATAATCGTCTGAGTGCTTAGGTGTTGAATGATTTAAAGCATTCAGTTTTGTTTTGTATTTTTTTTCTTTTAATTTTGCTACGTTAATGATCGACTGGAACTGTATTTCTCTTAAAATTACATATAAGAAATAAATTACTATGCATGCATAATGTAATTATAATAATGATAAGAATATAGGAACTTGCGATTGAATGTTCTCAATAAAAAAATATAGTTAAACGTAACGAAGCGACCAAATACTGTATCATGAAACCAATTGACTTTAAAGCGGAAGTGTAAAGATCGGCAACATGTGAGAGAATACTTGATTGATAATCGACAAGAACTTCAGGGTCACGCGAATTATCAGTAATTTTAAATAGTATGTTAATTATGTTATAACTTGATCATAGGGGAATGACCTTTTCAGAACAAAATTGTGTATAGTCTCTGGTAAATGAAATTTAAATTTACGCCGTTAAGTGGTTATTAGGTGTGTATCATAAATCATAACACATAATTTATTGGAAAAAACAACGACGTAATTGCTTAAATGAGATCTTTGAAGAGTACCAAATACCAAATAATAATTATAATTTAAATTAATTTAACAAAAACATTTTATATACAATTAACATTGTGTATTTCAATCTATATCCTCCTCAACAATAATTAAAAATTCTTTGAAAGGGAAGAAATGATTTATTAAATATTGCATTTATAAGCTTTTGCGTACAAAAAGCAAAACGTTAAATAAAAACTTATAATTATATTGCACTTGCTGATCATTTCTGCGTTGAGTATTTGGGGTTGGTTGTGGTAGCAGAGCGATTGCAAAATCCTGGGCAACAAAACTCGCATTGTTATATTATCTAGGCATAGCCTGATAGGTGCAGTAACAGCGATTTCGCAATCCTCTTCAGTTTCTTTTGAAGCAGTAAAAAAAATGATTTTGCTGTATAAAAATGGATATCGTCAAAACTGTTCTTAATCATATTTTTGGTATCACATTCTTGACACTCGGTTTGTTTCATTTCTTTTGTCTGCTCCTGAAAGTAATTTTTTAGTTTGTGTAACATTTCTGTGTGAGCGTACTGGTTATGATTTGAAATCTCTGGATAATTCTGATCTCTTCATAACAGATCAGAACTTTCGTTATATTACATACCTGCTAGCAAGTAATTTTTTTTCCGATGCAGCTGGTCAAACTTTGTAATGCTACTAGAGACAGTCTAGAGGTCCACAGGTCGTTCTGCAAATATAGTTTTCGATATCCTCCCAGTAGATGTGGTATTTGGCCACAATCTACGACTGGGTAGCTACATAGTAACATTACCTGAAAAGCGCATACATGAATAATTGTGACAATGTCCCTGTAATGGCTTCTTATAGCTATAAAACAGTTTAATCAGTTTTGTTTGTTTGTTTACATTATTTTCTCGAGTGCAGCAAATGTAAAGTAAAGTACATATGATGAGAATACACATACAAGACCTGGACGTTTTGATCTTGCTGCAAATTGTGACAAAGTGATGGTTTTCTACAAAAATTTGATTCAGTAGCATTAAACACGAATATTCCTCAATCATAAATACAGCTCTAGAAGTGTCTTCCCTATTACACTATTTCTGACAACGTTTTGCAGCAAAATTTTAACATAACCTCCCTAAGCAAGGCTTCAATGTATGGTGTCAATGGTCATTAGATTTTGTCGAGGATTTTGTCTATTCCACAATAACAGAGTAGAATAGATATGTTTCCATTTACACTATCTTTATATTTTAACAATTACTTATGAATGGTATGATGAATTACTAATCTGGTAGTGTCTGTAAGTAAAAAGCCAACATTGTTTTTATATCTTATTGCAATTTTATTAATATAATCATTATTATTTTTAATACCTTTGTAAAAAACAATAATCAGTTTCTTTAAAACAAAGTATTCAAATAAAAATAATTACCTTATGATTCAGTAATTACAATCTACTCTTTTACGATTAATTTAATGGTACATATTATCTCATTATTCATGACTTCATACTTTGATTCATTCCGTGTTAATCTTTTCACTGTTAAGTACATGTGCTTGGATTCCTATATAGATACATATAACAGTGTAAATTCCAGTTTGAAGGATGGGTAAAATAAATTAGATCTTGTATCATTCTTATTTGTTCTGATTTCTTATTTCGACTGCGTCTATACAAGTCCATAATACCGCAGACTGTATCATGAAACGCTAAAAACAACTTGTAAACTAGGTTAACCGAGATTAGATTAGTAATTACAATTTTATTCGATCTCGTTGCCTGATTTGAGGTGTAGTTTCCAAAGTACAAACTTAAAATACACCGATGACGTAGAAACAATTCACGCGTAATTAAAACATTACATTTATTTGGAATAGTATAGTGATTAGACAAAAGCGTAATGTTAGAATTTGTGGACGTGTACATATTTTGTAACATAATTGTAATCGATGATATGGTTGTATTTCTCCGATAACGTTCATGTTTATTTGGTAACTATTTGCCGAATGCCTTTAAATAAACATATGTAATGGTTACGCTGAAATACACGTAGAGAACTGTGTAGTGCGTAGGAATGTGTAAGTTAATATGTAGTTGAAATCATGTTACTTGAGATAAAATAATTTGATTATGATATGTGCGCGTTAATAAAATGACAACTTGTTTCTGTTTTATATTTTGTGATATTAGAAAAATATTTATCGTTGAAGTATCATTGATAAAGACGTTAATTTTGTGCTGGTGTATTATACGGTGGAAACGATTACGTCAATTCTTTTGAAATGAGGATTTTATTAGAATAGCTCTGCAGTAATTGATACACATAAATTATTGCCTGTACCGCATTTAAAAACAATAAGCTATGATACATTTATAATATTGACCAAATTGGTTTTTGCTTTCCTACTTGGTTAGAAAAGAGTGTGTTTAAAAGTAGCCAAGAACTATCTGTAACCTATGACATGGCTCTGAAACCACAAATCTTTCTGACAAAATGAGATACAACTACAAAAAGAAGAGTTACTTTTAAACAATGAGGCTCTTCGCCCATGGATAAATTTTTGGGAATTTTAAAATCATTTTGCTAACACCAACTAAGATAGTTTTGTATCTTGTACGAAATTAACGCGTAATAAAGAATTTTATTGATCGGTTACACAGAACAGCAATTATTCTTTTCTTCAACTGTTTCGGATGTTACTGGTGGAATATTATGACTTGATGACATTTTTTATGAAAACGTTCATCTTTTTGGTGCAACTTTTTACTCTGGTCTTCATTGAAGGCTTTCCAGTTTTTGGGAGAATGCTCGACATGGAGGACAAAATCAACTTACAAGCTAACCTTCCATTCAGTTACACTATCATGTTGACAGTATTTCCAAAAACCTGGAGCCTTCTGTGAAGATCAGAGTGGAAGCAAAGATGATGTGAAAGTAGAAATATTAGCTATATTCTTCCTTATCAACATACATATTAATATGTTTCTCTGCACTAAAGGTCCTAGAAGCTAAGTGCTGCAAATTTATTATTTATCATAGAATTTAGCAAAACTCCTTCAAGTCTTATTTTTTAAGAATATTCTCTTTGGAAACATCATTAGCAAGTCAAATTCCTTAAAAAAAAAACTATGTTTTCTGTAGAGAATAATTTAGGAAATTCTGTCTAAGGGTGCCTGTACCATGAAATCGAGAATCCGAGAACGTTAAACAAGTCGCAGATTTGTTTAACGTTTAGTCTTAGGAATATGGCAAAGCTTTTCGAAGACCTGTAACCAGATCACTACACTTGGTTTGACAAAAAAAGATGAAGATGCTCATCAATTAAATTTAAATAAAATTTAGCCTGCGGAACTACTCTGTTTTTGTCTTTGAAATCCTGAAATTATTATCCAAATTAGAAGGTGGGTGAAAAATTAGAATTTCAGAGCTTGGACGCACTGACTGCATAGTTTGGGTTAGGAGTTGGGCAAACGTTTAATATGGTGAAGAAAAGCTCGCAGAAATATACACCGGTATATTATGCATATTTTAATTCCGATAATGCTTACTTAAAAAATGTATTAATGTTTTAACAGTAGACCAAATGTACACGAATTTCTATAAGATGTCGTCAACAACAGCAGCGTGTAGCGTGAATTAACGAATTGAAATGTCAATTATTTGGCATTAGCAGACACAGTATTCTCTAAGACAACGATCTTATGAATCATTTGATTAACTTTGTTTACAAAATAACGCATTAAATTAACTTCAGCAATATATACAGGGTGTCTTTGAATTAAATATAAATAATATTATTTTATTAATTATATATTAATAATCCAAAACATTGCGCAAATTTCTTCCTAGACGCGAGAAAAAAATGACAGATATTCATAAAATATTCGCCGCACCATTGTGTTTTGGAATGCATGTTGCGTGTGACTATAGCATATGGTAGCGACGTGTAGTTGTAGTGAAACCGGTAGATTGTTACCATTTTACGAAGGTCGTGGACGTAAAAGACTCTATAGGATTTTGTGTGCTGAAGAAGATCTCCTGGATCTTCTTGACCGAAGTCTAGGTATAAGTACACGAGAGGCACGACAGGTCGGGGTATTTTCATGGTATTTTGTAGTACGGTACACAGCATATTGAGATGTAATTTGTTACACCCGTATAGTGTGCAAGAATCGACTGAAAATGCTCGTGGATACATTTAAAATAAAAGTTCCTGTATCAATTAGTGTCCGATACCATTTTCATGCGTAATCATATTGATGTTAGTGAACTCTTAGCATTCAAAGCTATTTAAAAAAGCTGACTCATCAGTGTTATCTCGTAGTTTTTATTACATCAACAGCTGTCTTTGGGATGTCTTGCTTGTTCGATCGAGGTATATTTTAAACCGATTGAGCATTCATGGGCCGCACTTATTACAATTTATAAGGGGGGGTTTTAATTTTGCAATCGTATCGTAATTGAACTACAATTTGCTGGATTTATATTCTACATAACTCAATTTTACAATTTTTCATATTTTTATTTCGAGGACACGTTACACCCTATGGGTAGGAAGGTTTTGATTATATATATATTTCGAGGACACCTTGTATATACATATGTAGATATATGTATGTACATATGTATATAGATTTTATTAGTAGGCGGAAGTGATATGATGTTAATACCAGAACAACACGCGTTCATTTGAAAAGTTTATCAAGTAGCATGTGACATATTAAGGATATTTTTAAGTAGTAAATAACCTATAAAGTAGTAAATATTTTAACAGTTTTATACATATACAAATAAATAACAAATAATAGGTATTTATTGAAATCTACCTAAACACATTCTGCAACAATATGGGATTGTTATTAATTTCCATTCATTGTGCATTTGTTGCACAAATTCAATACATTGGTTGTCCGAAATATGCTATTTTTGTAGATAAAGCCGCAAGAAAAAGTTCCAAGGTGTTCAATTGTATGACCGTGCAGGCCAAGGAATTTCAGTAATTCGACTAATTATACGCTGATAAGAAAATTCTCTTAAGCAATCGAAAGGTTTTGCAGTACAGTGACAAAATGTCCCATCTTGTTGGAAATATGCGTTTTTAATTTTATCATTATCCAACTGATTGATAAATGGGTCTCCCTGCGGTACCTTTGAGCAGTGAACTCAATAATTGCATGTGGATTTTCAGTATTTGTATTTTGGGAATTGAAGTATCCTGTTTTACAAAACTATGCTTCATCAGTAAAAATGGCTGTTCGTGAAACCTCTCCTTTATTATTGTTCACATTTGCAAGCCAATTACAAAATTCTAGTCTACTTGGTTAATCAATTTCTAACAATTTTTGTGCTGCAGCCGCACAGTATGGTTAAAGTTGTAATTTTTTTTTCAATAGTGTACGTTTCTTAATTTCTCCGTTGCCTGATTTTCTTGGAAGACTACTAGTTTCAGAAAACAGTTTTAGAGTTTTCTCTAATGTTTTCTTAAATTGCATATGATCAATTGCAAAATGTCGAAACTCAACTTGAAATTCTTCGATACAATTCTGAAACCGAGTAAACAACCATCAATTTTATTACGACTTATATTATAAGCCTGGACTAAAAGATTCTTGTGTTTTAAAATAGCGGCCATTTTAAAGCCTATGTTTAAAAATGAGAAAACATTTGTTTAAACTAGAATCGGCGTAAGAGTTTAATTGCTAATTGCGATTCACAATTGAGACTAATTAAATGTCATTTGAATTTATGCTTATGTTAAGGGAAACGCATACTCATTTCTCTACGACTTTTTCTATCAAAATGTCAACACAAACTTGATGGACTTAATAACACATTATTTAAAGTAATATAATCTGGAACTGCTATGGATTATTATTTGCGCAATTCATTTTGCAATTTGATCCCTACTAGGATACCCAATTAAACTTTCCGGAGCATACGAGTATGTATAAGATAAGTTATCTCAAATTAAAGCAACCAAAGTATCACAGGAACAAACTAACCTGTAATTATCGGTAATACAACTACTGTCTAATGAATATGTTAATTTCAATAAGGTGCAATTACTACATATTATACTAAACAGAATGTATGTTAAGTTGCCGTAAAAATCCTGTGCATTTACTAGTTAATACCTTCAGGTCTCTACCAGTCATAACTAGTTACGACTACTGCAATAGTAGTGCGTGCAACATTAAATGAAAGACTAATATCGGCTATTTACTGAAACGTTAGTCAATACCCGTTGTCTCTGCATGCGTAACAGTAAATATCGTATCTGTTATCATTATCATATCTAACACAAAGCATCGTCAGCTGTTTATGATTACTAACATAAACATTTACATTTTTTATATACGAAAATATTGACAATACGATGAGATCCACAATAAAACCATTAAAACTAGACAGTGCTTAAACAAATTAACACATATTTCATTTAAATATACACAGTTAGAGATACACAGTTAAACACAAATTAAGGTAAAATCCTGATACAAGCTTTACTGTAAACTGCTGTAAACGTATTTATGGAACTACCAACTGCATCAAGTCCATTCGGTAATTTCTCGAAACACAAGTTTCCACGTTTTTTTTTTTTTTTGGCTACTACAATACGACATTTTTCTATCGTTTTATTTTTCCGCATTGCAGTAGAAAAAGTCCCAAAATTAATTTGTAAACGATTTACATAGAATTTATTTAAATTAAAGCACTCTTTTTATATTTATAGTTATTTAGCCATTCACATTCGGGAAAGCGTTTCATTCTATTGACTTTGCTTGAGATTTAATAATAGTCTGTAGCTATCGTTTAATAAGCAGATGATAATCCGCAATTAATCGTACAATTTCTTAAAAAGAAAAAACAAATATTTGTGCTCTTATTTTCTGAATGTGGTCGTTATCCACTACTAGTTTTGTGAGTAAATTTACTTTTGTAATCAAGAATGGTACAATGACAAGTCTACGCCTATTCTAATTACATATTTAGTATTATTATTTTCTCACGTGGTAAGATCGTCTATCTAGTGAAATAAGGGATTTTCGTGAGAGTGTTTCTAGCGAGCTGTAGTTACAGTAAGTTGGGCAAGAGCTATAGAGGTGGTCGTGACAAGTAATAGGAAACCGCTATAGCACAACAAAAAACAATAAAATAAAAAATGAGAGTTTTGAAGAGGTGTCTCTGGAATATATCTACGTATATTCAGCCGCTTCACAATGCTGCAAACTATAGGTCCATTTAGCTTTTTCACTCTGATATCAACTGCGAAATAACATACAGACCTTCCCCCATCTTTTTAATATTTGTAGAGCTACAAAATAAATGAACCTGTCGACCAGCAAAATTTAAGTTTGCTGTATTGTTATTTAGTCACCATAACTTGTCATATTAAATACCGTCGCATGTTGCTTGATTGCATGAGACGTAAAAATATTATTTAGGATGGAAATTTGTTAAATGTGTTCGCAATGTAGTTTTGAAAAATAATTTTCGATTTTATTTCATTTGTTGTCACTAGGCCACTTGTAAATAATTATCCGTATTTTTAGATCCAGTTTAGGGTAAACTTGTGGCTTTAGCTCCGTTCGATTACTGTTGCACATATGATAAGAATTAATAACAAAAGTAAAGGGCGCATAGAATGAAGCCAAAAAATGTCAACTTAACGCTGAAATAGAAATTATCTTGGAATAAATTTAATACAAATTCGAGTAAGAAACTATAAAATCGATTATACTGCAAGCTATTTATGGAAGTAATACAATATTCCTTAAATAATACATATTTGTTCCATTGGAATAAATTTTTAATTATATCGAATAAAAATTAGTAATTTTTTTCTTCAAGTTCTTTATTCAGTTTCATTGTCTTCCTTCTAAACAATAATTTTTGTAATAAAATGAATACGTATATGAATACTCAATTATTCCATTTAGTTGAGATTGTATTTGGTTAGTAAAATCAGAGAGCAGGTAGTCCTTGGCGTGTATTCGAAACCACATTAAGTTCGAAGAAAAAGTCAAGGAATTAGTAAAGAACATCCAATAATGTGAAGCACTCGAAAGTTTATTTTATAGAGTATTCGGGCAAACGCAAGCGAAAGAAGTCATAATTTTATTGCGAAGAGATTACCATGATGCACTATTTTATCTTTTTTACGTATTCACTTGTTTTCATTTGTAACTTGGAACAAAAAGTGTGTGCTTCTTATAATCGATTTAACACAGTCATAATCTAAACCACCACAAATAAAGAATAAGAAATGTGAAAGAAGTTTAAAAGCTTTCATGTGCATCCTATCGAAAAAGCTACTAAATTAACAAAAAAGTGATTTATTTATAAGCGTCTTTGCTCTTGAATTTAATTAGTCGTAATACTTCCGAACCCAAGTAACAGTACCAATTTTGCAGAGATGGAGTGGGTTCATTGAGCGATAATCCTTGTGAATATTGTGCTACTTCGTATGTGTCTGTTACCAGCCTGGCGCCGAACTAATTAGGGCGAAACAATCCGGTGACAAGCCGACCAAGTTCCTTTGCATAATCGATCGATCTTTTATTCGTATTACACCTATGTAAAACTCGTCAGCCGCCGACCAGATTTATCAGCTGTCTACAATTGACGTGGTGTTTATACCGCACACCGCAGCGATCGGTTGTGTTCGGTAATTAACCGATTGCTCAGTATCCTGGCGTCATCATTGTTGTTGATTTTTTCACGTGACTTTTTTTATTACGGTTGATATTTGGCTTAAGCATTTGACTTCTAGCTCGAAACGCGAAGACCTTGTTTTCGTCTACGCCATAAATTCGGTTTATTAATTAACATTGCGTATTATATTTACGAATGTCGTTCGTTGTTGTTTTGAAGAATTTTAATGTGAGTTTAATAAGACCAAAAAATTTTTTGTTATATAATTTTTTTCCTCGTTTATTTGTACGTACACGGAAGCCTAAAGTATTTTCAGTCTTTAATTATCTTGATAATTTATGTGTAATAATATGTTTGGTTAGTAATTCATACGTAAATAGTACCGCTAGTTAAACATACTGAAAAGTTACGGTGAAAATATTACCGGAATAGACAATAGACTTTGTTAGCATAAATATAATAAGTTGTTATTTAAATATTGAATAGTATCCTGCTATCTACGAGCTAAACAAAAATATTATGTTTTACGCTTTGAGTCTCTTTCAATCTTTCAAATCGTACTAATACATATCAGAAATTCCGCAATTACGAGATTGGAAATAAACACAACTTCTTTTATTTTGCTGTAACTTGCGATTACAGAAACCCACTTGTGTCACTGGGTGACCATGAAATTTAGATAAAAGGTTTTTTTTTTAATTTTTAGTTAAGTATATTGTGTAGATTAGAAAATTTGGAAGATTTCAATTAGTTTTCTTTCCATATTGTGGAATATTTTAATAGTAATATGATTTTGGCTTTGACTGCCTGAAGACCTGCTTTTATCATCATTTTACTTTTAAGCTTGTCTAACACATGAGAAGTTACTTAAAAAAATAGAATTATACAACAGAATACATATTTCTTATTGAAAATGAGAAACTTTTAACCAGGGACGCATTATAATTTTGTAAAGTACGGCATTTGTCAGAATAAACAGTACCAACACTTAGGGTATGGTGGGGTTGATCACGTTCGCCGCCCAGCTAATTTTTCAAAAATTGACCTCACAGGCCAAAATAATTCTCATGAATTAAATATATTTTGAAAGCATTTCCCATATTCGGTTTTATTCAACACTTTTTAGTTTTATGATATTTTTGCGTTTTGATTATATTTTTGATGTATCGTAAATCATACACTCGCTAAGCAATAATAGGTTTGCTGCTTGAAGGCGAGTGTATCATATACAGTGTCAGACACAAGTTAAGCAACTGCATCTTTGTATAGAACTTATTAATAATTATCAAAGACTGTTAGAAACAGTGGATGATTTAATGTAGGACTTTGCAAATGAAAATATCAAAATGTATAAAAACAACTCAAAATTTATTTATATAGGAATATTGGGCATATCAATAATAAATAACTGTTTGTTCGTTAATAACAGCGCGACAAAAGTTAAGCAACCATACAAGAATTAATATTTAGTAGCATAACCGTGGTTTTTTATTACTGCTGCACACAGTGGTGGCATTGATTATATAAGGCTCTGTATTGTACCTTGACGAATTTCTGTCCATCCTTGCATAAGAGGTAAAAATAATTCGTTTTATTTGAATTTGTTGTTGCTTCTAATTTGTCGATAAAGGAATTTCCAGAGGTTCTCAATTGGGTTCAAGTCCGGTGACTGTCAAGGCAAATTGATAACTGAAACGCTATGTTCTTGGAACCACGATTTGACCACTTTTGCCATCTGCTTTGGGTGGTTATCATGCTGATATAACCATCTTATAGGCGTCTCTTCATCAGCGAATGGATACATGACGTTTTGCAATATGTCTCGATATACAAACCGATCCATTATTCCATCTATTTTATGTAACGGTCCTCCATAATTGCCGGAAAAACATCCCTACACCATCACACTTCCACCCCAATGTTTTACACTTGTGTTATAATATTTGAGATCAAGTCTTGTGTTAACAGGGCGTGCTATGAGGCGCATACCATCAAAATCTACCAGATTACATTTACATTCGTCACTAAATAACACAGTATTCCATTTTTGAACAGTCTAGTTCAAATGCTCTCTTGCAAAATTAAGTCGGTTTATTTGCTTCTTTTTAGTTAATAAAGCCTTTTTAGCTGGGAGTCTACTGTATAGATCTTTTGCTACTAAACGACGTTGAATTGTTCGGGAACGAATATGCAACCCCAGTTCAGCTTTTATTTTAGTTGCTGACAGAAATGGATTACTTTGGCATTGTCGTGTAATTAAAATATCTTCTCTTCTGCACTGAGAAAAATGTGACAGCAAAACATTTTATTTAGAAATTTATACTTATGAATAGTATAAATTGTATTAAAATTACGAACACTGTGTTTAATGGCCAACAACAATTTTGTT